>RQJG01020294.1:0-13418 GCA_009756435.1 Chionodraco myersi
GCATGGGTGCCGCATGGGTGCTGCATGGGTGCTGCATGGGTGCCGCATGGGTGCTGCCTGGTGTCTCTGTCTCTGTGTGGGACCTGATTATATTTGTAAGTTTGCAAGTTGGCTGGTGAGCCCGTTTTCGGCTTCAGAAGATCAGTTCCCGCTCTTTTTTCTTGTGCCTGGTCATTTCTGTGTTTTGTTACTTCCCTTCGTACCCCTAGTTTAGGAGGGAACGTAACATTTAGTATGAAGGTTTCCTTTTTGTATCTATGATCAACCTTTTATTAAACTGAACTACATGCACTGAGCTTAACCTCTTCTCCTCAACGCGTGGGACCAACCAAAGCTGGTACGAATGATGTTTCTCCAGAGCTCTCATTAACACGGAGTTTGAGTTAGAGGCGACGAGAGGAAGAGCTTTCTCCACATGATCAATGACTTCAGAGCTTTACGTCGGGTTACTTTAACCTTTCTGTTTCTTTGATTCTGTGTCTTTTTAATAATAATAATAATAATTCCTTACATTTATTATAGCGCTTTTTCAATGACTCAAAGCGCTTTACATATACACACATTACACATATCATACATGCAATGGTCAGAAACTGTGGACAATACCCACAGGAGCAAGTTCAGGTGAAGTGTCTTGCCCAAGGACACACCGGCTTTACAGACGCAGCAGCGGAGGGATTTTAAATTGTTGTTCATTTCTGATTTGTGTGTGACGGGATCCAGAGTAAATAAAAACATGTATCCACCTGAATGTTTGAGCGGCCAATCATTTTCCTCAGCTCTGACAAACACATTATGATTTCCACTTCAGATTATAACGTTTCCAGATATCATGTTTAAACTGAAAGGATTTAAAAAAGCGAGTTTAAGAGCCTGAATTAACTCTCGATTCCTCAGAATCAGGGATTTAAGCCCGTGTCACACTGTCCCGAAGTTGACACCCGATGGACACACGAATATGGAATTGTGAATTTTGCACGAAGATGACCCCGAACCACACGAAGGCAACATTTACATTACATTTAAGACGTACAACTGCAACGAAAGTAACACAAACAATTATGTTAAAGTACTATGATACTGTACTGATATCTTCAGACTTTGTTCTTTACTTTATCCGTCTTTATATGTAGAAGATATTACGTTTTCTCCGTAATGTTGTTTCCATAGCAACAACAACTTCCTGTCAACTCGCCTTCAAAATAATATATTATATCCTTTTCAGTTTCACAGAACACAAATTGGGTTATTTACATAATATGTTCACATGATTTTGTTGCAATAAAACAACCCGATGGACACGATAAAGGAAATGTTCAAATTCGGCTGTGATCGTAACAACATCGGGCCGTTCGTGAGGGCATCTGAAGCCATCGTTTCTCAGGCTCCAAAAATTGAATAAAAAAAAATTGCCGAAGGACCTTGCGAAGGTTCATTTTCGTGTTGAATTTGTGTGTCAATTTTGCCCTTCGTAAGGCCATCGTGAGGGCATCTTGTTATCATCGGTGCCATCCGGCATTCTCCCCGATCAGAGTGAGGGCGAATGGCAGATGGCACCGATGATAACACGAAGATGACACGATTTGACAAGATGCCCTCACGAGTGCCTTTACAAAATGTACGCTCACAACGTTGCTGCCGGAGCCTGAGAAACTCCACCAGCGGTCATACGATGGCTTAAGATGCCCTCACGAATGGCCCGATGTTGTTGCGATCAGAGCCGAATATGAACATTTCCTTTTTCAGGTTTATCGTGTGTCCATCGGGTGTCAATTTCGGGACAGTGTGACGCGGGCTTAAAGAAAAGGTTTTCTAATCATAAGTATGTTCTATAAGTAGTGAATGTTGAACAGGGTCACAGATTGTTTTAATTAAAAGATTAAAAATGTCATAGATGCCATTGCTCCAACTAAGGTAGAGGAAGTGACTGGGAAGAAAATATCTCCATGGAGGAAGGCCATGACCGTGAGAACAGAAAAAAGAGAGTGTCAAAAAGCTGAACGTAGGTGGAGAAAAACAAATCTCCAGGTTCACTTTGAAATCTATAAAGAGAGACTTGGCCTTTATAATTTGGAATTGAAAAACGCACGACAGTCTTTCTTCTCTGACATCATTACCAAAAACTTGTTTGCTACCGGTCGACAGACTAACTAACCCCCCAGCAGGCCCGGTTCTACGGGGGTGCATAAGGGTGCATTGCACCCTCAGTTGAGTCGTTATGCACCCTCATTTGAAAAATTAAAAGTGAAAAAAATAAATAAAACTTAATTAAAAGTGAAAAATATTACATATATAATAACAATAATAATAATAGTAGTAATAATAATAAGAAGAAGAATAATAAGAAGAAGTGAAATAAAATAAATTGTAATTGTGGTTGAATAACATTGTCTGCAGCATTTGTTTGGTCAATTTAAACGGTAAGTAACGTTATTATGTCAGGTGCGCGTGACCTGTGACGCTGCGCGTTCGTCATTTGCAAAGTGCTTACACAGCAGTCAATGATGGACATCAGAAAATGGTTAAAACAACCAGCCCTAATCGCCAGCAGTAACACTGCATCTACTGCAGGTAATAACAGTTCAGATCATGGGGACATTACGTTACCCGCGGCCACTGTTGTCCTCCCGCCCGACTCGCCGGCTTTGCCCACCTCGCCCACGGAGGCGGAGCAGCCGCAGCCGTCTTCGGTGCTCCAAACACCTCCACCCCTCGGCGGCCCGCAAGTGCCAGAGGACCTTGGCAAAACAGAGCCTGCCCAGGTATATTTAAGAAAGTACCCAACTCGCCTGTACAGTGGGATAAGGCGCTCATTTTGCAGCTCATGGTCTCAAAACAGAGATTGGCTGGAATATTCCTGTAGACATTTCGGTCTTGAAAGTGGAGTGATTTGTAAAATATCCATAAAGAAATAGTAAATCTGCTGACAGTTCTGTTTCATATGGGTGTTGCGATGTATCCATAGATTTTTTCATGTTGCTCTCAAAGTGCACCAGATTGATGCTTTTAACTTCAATATTTAAAAAAAAAAAATCTTCCCAGGGGAACATGCCCCCGGTCCCCCCTAGAGGTTGTGAGGACCCCCCTAGAGGGTGTTAGGTCCACTCCCCACTTATAAAAAATAGCACTTTACCACTGCACCCTCTCTAATCTCAGATGCACCCTTAGTCATTTTGTTCTGGAACCGGGCCTGCCCCCAGGTGTCAGTCGCCTCTGAATTTCTATCCACCAGGGCATGCAATGATTTTTCCTCTTTTTTCACTGACAAAATTCAGAAAATCAGACAAGAAGTCAGTGCCTCTGCATCAGGAACAGCAAATGTGTTGTCTTTGTGTCCACTTAACATCAAGTAAAACACCATGACACAATTCCATCAGATTAATGATAGAAACCTAGAGGACATTATACAACTTCTGAAATCCTCCTCCTGCTGCCTTGATATTATTCCAATAGGATTTTTCAAAGATGTTTTTCGTTGCATGGCCTCAGATCTACTTCATATAGTAAACAAATCTCTTCACTCAGGTATTTTTCCACAGGCTGAAAACTGCAGTCATTAAACCGCTCTTAAAAAAGAATAATCTAGATCAGGGGTCTTCAACTAAAATTCAACAAGGTCCAGTTAGAGAAAATGTCCCCATGCAAAGGTCCGGAACATCAAAATGTCTAACTTGCTTTATAAATTAGTGTGATATTGAAGTAGCTGCAGCTTTATCAACGTCTGCATGTCATCAACAACTGACTGCCAATCAAATAAAGAAAGTACAATTCATAAACAACAATATGTATTGTCAATTAACATTGAACTATACAGATATACAGTAAATACTGTGGATATGTGTAATGTTTCTCTCGGGCGGCATTTACAAATAAAGTAGAGAAAATACATAAAATAGCTTTTGAAAATATGTGCATCTTAAAAGTGCTTAATTTTAGATAAATAAAATAAAGTGTAGCAGCAGCTTGAGAGTCCCTTTTTCTTTGTTAACCGTTTCACATCATGACTTAACAGTTTCAGACAATTTTAGAACAATATCTGGCTTTACACATCATAACAATTGAACCGTTTTAAAGTTTCTCTTTCTTTCCCTCTTATATCGCAGTCCCTCACTCACTTTTTTTAATTCAGTGCGAGAATTGAGCTGGAGCTTGTCCTGTCAGGAGTTTAAATCTGGGCTGACATGGAGTCAGGGCCATTCTCTCACACATGCAGGTGCTCATTGGTTGCAGTGATGCAAACACAGGTATGGTGAAATAGAGAGAGAACTGTTCGAAGCAGAAAAAAAAACCATCTGACAAAGGCCTGTGCTATAATGCTTCAATTAACTGGCTATTCTTTATGATATACTCAGATCAATAGGAGACAGAGATGTTAAGTTATAAATCAAGGGTTTTTATTATTATTTACAGCAGGGGTGGGGAACCTTTTTCCTTTCAATTTTTACAACATCCTCAGAGGGCCATACAAATTATTGAACTTAATCTTTTCTTAAAAAAACTAAAATCACAGCCCATTCATTTGGCCTTTCTTTCATGCTGTGCAAAGAAAAAGCAACCTCTTAATCCAGATAGCTCACCATGACTCACGCATGCATGCACGTGCACGGTTGTGGCATGACCACCAACACAGAAAGATATGGACATGTGTGCAAATGTATTTAGTATCCTATCCATGACCATGTGAACATGATTTAAGTGGGGGGGGGAACTAACCTCCTCTAGGGGGGTCCGGGGGCATGCTCCCCCGGGAATATTAAATATTGAAGTTAAAAGCATCAATCTGGTACACTTTGAGAGCAACATTAAGAGATATATGGATACATCTTTCAACACCCATATGAAACAGAACTGTAAGCAGATTTTTCTTTTTGGATATTTTACAAATCACTCCCCTTTTAAACTCTATTCTTGTTGTTTTTAACAACTTTTTTGTTGCTGTCATATAGTATTTTATACCTGTTTTTCATTTAGTCTCATTAATAACTATAATGATCATATCAAGGTGTGCCTTAACCTCACTGAGCTGAGGTTATTTGAGCCTCTCAGGAGAGAGCTCTCTTCCACCTGGTTGTAGAAAAGCTCTTTAAATTCATTAGCATAGCTAGCTAACCAGATGCTAATAACAAAAGATCGCCACTGTGCTTACAACTAAAGACACAGCCACGTAAACACTGTGGCATGTGTACGACTCTTTATGGGTACTGTAATATTTGAAGGGCTGGAGCGGTGTTCCGGTGCTCTCTGTCAGCACTCCTTTCAGACGAGACATACCACGTGAAGACACGTTACGCTCGTGTTGTGTTCAAGGAACCTGTCCTTGGCCAGGAAAAACAGGTACTCCCTTGTTTAATTATTTTTGCGGTCTAGATTTCTTCTTCTTTTTTGAAGTGTGAAGTTGTCCGTCAGTCAGACTGACGGACGGACTCCCCACCACTCACCTCCAAAACAAAAACTCTTCGGTTCTCCACGAATTACACAAGTCACCCAAATCAGCATTAAAAAAGCGGAAGGCACCGAAAAATCCCCTATTAATGTATTGATTATAGCTCCGGGTCCGTATAGGTCGGCGTCTGGGTCCGGATCCGGACCGCAGTCCGCCTGTTGCCGACCCCTGATCTAGATGCTTCAGTAATGAACAGTTACAGGCCCATATCAAACCTGCCATTTCTAGGTAAAATCATTGAAAAAGTTGTTTTTCAACAGCTGAGTAATTTCTTGCATTTAAATAACTGTTTCGATGTGTTCCAGTCAGGCTTTCGTCCAAACCACAGCACTGAGACTGCTCTTGTAAAGGTCTTCAATGACATCCACTTAAACACAGACAGTGGCAGAACTTCAGTGTTAGTATTCTTAGATCTCAGTGCTGCGTTTGACACTGTTGACCACAGCATATTACTGGACCGACTGGAAAACTGGGTGGGACTTTCGGAAACAGTTCTACATTGATTTGAATTCTACTTAAAGGACAGAAACAACTTTGTTTCTATAGGTAAATACACATCTGAGTTTACAAATATGACATGTGGGGTACCTCAAGGCTCCATCTTGGGGCCTCTTCTCTTTAACATCTACATGCTACCACTGGCTCAGATAATGAAAAACAACAACATAAGTTACCATAGCTATGCGGATGACACACCAATTTACGTAACAATTTCACCAGGAGACTATGCTCCAATTCAAACACTGAGTAAGTGCATTGAACAAATCAATGACTGGATGTGTCAGAACTTTCTCAAATTAAACAAAGATAAAACTGAGGTAATGGTTTTTGGAGCCAAGTCAGAACGTATAAAAGTGAGCGCTGAGCTTCTGTCTGCAATGTTCAAACCAACAGATAAAGCCAGAAATCTAGGTGTAGTCATGGACTCTGACCTGAGTTTCAACAGTCACATTAAAACAGTTACTAAATCAGCCTACTATCACCTAAAGAACATATCTAGGATTAAAAGACTAATGTCACAGCTGGATTTGGAAAAAGTTGTCCATGCTTTTATATTCAGTAGACTCGACTACTGCAATGGTGTCTTCACAGGTCTCACTAAAACATCTATTAGGAAGCTGCAGCTGATTCAGAACGCCGCTGCTCGAGTCCTCACTCACACTAAGAAAGTGGATCACATCACTCCTGCTCTGAAGTCTTTACACTGGCTTCCTGTGTGTCAAAGAATAGATTTCTAAATACTGCTGCTGGTTTATAAAGCACTGAATGGTTTAGGCCCAAAATACATTACTGACCTCCTGCTAAATGATGAACAATCCAGATCTCTCAGGTCTTCAGCGACTGGTCAGCTTTCTGTCCCCAGAGTCAGAACTAAACATGGTAAAGCAGCGTTCAGTTATTATGCTCCAAACATCTGGAACAAACTCCCAGAAACCTGCAGGTCCGCTGCAACTCTGACTACTTTCAAATCCAGCAAGAAGACTTTTCTTTTTGTTGCTGCTTTGAATTGAACTATCCACATCTTAGACTGCACTGTAACTTTTATCCATGTATTTTTTTCTTTTAATGTTTGTTTTATTATCTTTTCTTTGTAATGACTGATTTTAAATGCCATTTTCTTAATGTCTTTCGTTTTTTGTAAAGCACTTTGAATTGCGTTGTGTTGAAAGGTGTTATATAAATAAACTTGCCTTGCCTTGCCTAAAGACTAAACAAGGGATAAACTGGTCAATAATCACTAACTTATGGACAGTTTGCTCTCATATAAATGTCACTTTAGCAAATAGTAAATGCTAGCTTCTGCTTTACATGGCTGACCTGCGGCTGAAGGCTAAACCCTGACATTGTAATTGGATTTCATTTTGAAATATTCCAATGTAAGAGAAGGACAACAAACATTGACATATCATGATTCTAATCATGTTAGGTGGACTGATTACTGGCCATCATTTATATGAACTAAAACTATGAGCGATTCCATTTTTTATAAATTCAAACAAACAGTTTAACCGTTGGTGGATTTTACCATAATATCAGTTGTTAACCTCGCAAATACCTATTTTTGGTTTTGCTTTTCGCATTTTGAATGGCTGCATACATTCATTGTGTTTGTGTTCAAACAACGGGCGACAAAAACGTTTTTAAATGATTGCAAAGCTATCCTTTCCCCGAACAACTGCAAAAACATTAATCATGTTCAATCACAATGGTTTCTTTGTGATGGAAATGAGCAGCCTGCGGATTTTATAATCATCATGCAAACATCTTCCTCAGTTTAGCAAGTCAAAGGGAATAAAAACAATCTTAACCTGATTTGAATTACAAACACAAATGGGGCTGAATAACTGAATAATAAGGGTGAGTTTGAACATAAATGAAAGCAAAGACATTGTGTAATACTGTCCATTTCTATGTGCAATAATCCATGCGTGCACTTCTGACAATGTGCATGTTTGTATTTTCCATGACATCTGTTTCTGAAAAGCTTGGGTTTGTTGCTTTTACCGAGTCATCTGGCAGCCTTTTTCGAAAACCGACTGCTTTATGCTGCAGCCACAATAGTATTTATCTTGTTTGTGTCCAACATTAGCCTCCTTTAGCTTAGCGGTGGTGACGTGAAGTCATGTGACCGTGCTGTAGTTCCTTTATAGCCCAACATTAGCCACCTTTAGCTTAGCGGTGGTGACAAGTCATGTGACCGTGCTGTAGTTCCCTTTTATAGCCCAACATTAGCCACCTTTAGCTTAGCGGTGGTGACTTGAAGTCATGTGACCGTGCTGTAGTTCCTTACTGTGTGTTTATACAGTTTTTTTTGTTTTGTTTTTTTTTCTTCTTTTTTTTAACAAATCGTACGGTGTCCTTGGGTGTCATGAAAGGCGCCTAAAAATAAAATGTATTATTATTATTATTTAATCTCACCGGTGCTGAGGTCTCCCTCCGTCAGAGACTCCAAGATGGTGTTCATGGCTCCCATGTAGAAGATGAGGCGAAGCTGCGTCACACACATGGTGATGAGGCTCAGCATGAAGATGGGGCTGAAGATACTCTTCATGAAGGACTGAGCTGCACAAGAAATGAAATAAGAAGAGGTTATTAGGAATAAAAACAACCGTGGCTATCATCCTGCTGGCACCATGTCACGTTTACATACCAAACTAGAACAGGGTGGCCAAGCTAAATAAATAATTACCATAACACAGGGGTGGAAAGAAACATTCGCACAAGACTTTTTAGGTTCAAGTACTATGCACTTACTTGTACTCGACTACAATATGGAGGCACATATTGTACTTTTTACTAGTGGTGCAAGATAATTATCGGCCCGATATTAGGAATTATGACGTCATCCCGATAAACCCGATAAAAGTATTAATAGCCCCGATAATATACAATATATTTTTTGGGTAAAAAAAAGAAAAGTACTGCGGTGTGGGTGGATTGGGATGAGGGGCGCTTGTTTTTCACTCGGCTCCTCCCGTTCTGCCAGTACTGTGGTGTTAGTGGTTTAGGAAGAGGGGAGTTCTTCACAAACCCAGCGCTCCCTAACTCGTGCCTGGCTGTGACGTAAACGGCGTGCGGCCGTGAAGCCAGGACAGCAAACAAACATGTCGTCGGTAGTATGGGACTATTTCAAAGTTTCAGAGTTAGATAGTTCGCTTGCTATTTGTATTAACAAATGCAATGCAGAAGTTCCACGAGGAGGGAAAAGGCAACGAGCTATAATACTTCCAACCTGATCAGTCACCTGAAACATCGCCATGGCTACGATGGTGTGTTAAAAGCGTACGAAGACGCATGCGCTGCTAAACTAGCGGCGAATCCAAAGCCAGCTGCAAAGGCACCGGGGCTTTTACCTATCGACGAGGCTTTTGAAAAAGGCAATACTCAAAAAAATACTCAATTATATTTATTTGGGAAAATAAATATGGTCACTTTGAAGAGACAAAACTGTTCTTGGCTTTGCTTTGTTCATAGTAGTAATGCTCATGTCCTTTGCTCACTACTAGTCTCTTTTTACCACCAGGTGTGCAAAAACTACAGGTACATTTAATATATATATATATTATATTATTATCGGTTATCGGTATCGGTCTTGAGAAGCAGGAAGTTATCGGTATCAAAAAAACAATATCGTGCATCCCTACTTTTTACTACTGTACACTTATTTATAGTTATTATATAGTCCGTTAACAAGTCATCTCCACCTTTACCAGCTCTAACATTTAAAATGATGAACTGATGAATGGATCACTAATTGTAATAGCCATTATGCTTCACAAGAAATGTTATTTTTGGTCTGCTAGATTTACTTGTCCCAGAGTATTTCTACACTGTGGTATTACTACTTATACTTAAATGGGAGCCTATTCTGCTTTTTGGAGTTTAAGGGCTGATAAGTCGATATCTAGCTGAGAGAAATGAGAGCTGCCGTGTGTAATCTAACAGCTCCTGACAGATGGAAAATGTCCAGCTGTTATGAAATTAACAATGACTGCAACGCTACGATGCTTCTCTCAGGCTCTGAAACCAAACACCTGCTGAGTGGCTTTCTAAAATCAGGGTCTGAACATATTCCACGGTCCATTTGTTACCAAAGAGAGCAAGAGGTGTGGGGGAAACGGACGTTAGCTTAGCTTGGATTTAGGGCGGAGGTAAAGGGGCGCCTTAAGGTAACACAGGCATGTTTGGGACTAATTGTTTTGTACAGATGTAGGTCCGAGGGGTCTGAGGGTTCATACGGATATTTAATTAAAATTCAAGCACTTTTAAGGCAGTGTGGAAAACCTTATCGTCCACTAACAAGTCCTTGAACAATGTCAAAGCGCATACTGTGTTCCTGTAACTTCCTCGTTGTCTTCTTCGACTGTTCCCATTAGTGTTTACATCCTGTCTGTCTTGCAGAGTACACACATCCTTTACTCAAGTAGAAGTACAGATACTCGTGTTTAAAAATACTCTTTTTATGAATATAGCTTTTATATCATGTGACAAAACGAGAAGCATGGCTGCAAGTGTGAGTGCTATTGCCAATGCGCCTCAGCTTGAAGACAATTAAGACGCAAGAAGTGACATTTGGAAGTATTTTGGTTGCATCTCCGACAGCGAGGGCGAGCCTACGGACACCACGAGGCCGGTCTGTAAGGAATGCTTCAGATCCCTCTATTTTGAATTTTGACAAAAAAGTTGTTTGAGATGATGCTGCTATTTTAGTTAATTGTCATTTTACCTTGAATGCCATTGCTTTAATTTATTTAATTTATAGTTCTCATTGTTCAAAAGTTTGTGTTATGACTGCAAATTGTTTCCAGGTTTGAAATAAAGCACAATAATGACATTTAATCGCAATTCTTGACTTGGTGTCCGTACCGAAACAAAAATGTTGGTATCGTAACAACACTAGTTTGAAGTGTATTTTCCTGCAGACTCACCCGGTTCCTGGTCCCTGGATTTGACCTCCAGGTCGACGGTGGACAGGCACAGTTTGTTGGCCTCCTGCGTTGCCAGGTCCTTGTTCGGCTGTTTCTGCTTCATGGAGTTTCCCACGCTGAGGCGGCGGCCCACCGTCGTCACCTGCTGGTAAAACTGCTTCCCCGTGATCTTGTGGTCGAAGCCCAGCCAGCTGAACTTGATCTTAACCCTGCAGGTGGGGAGAGAAGAGGCGGTGAAGAGGATATTTTGAGCGCAAAATACAGAGAACCGTGAAATAGTGTGATTCTGTGTCACTTTGTTGTCCATTTTGGTCTTTTTGTAACTGTTTGAAGTCACTTTGAGTCATTTTGTGTCATTTTACGTATCTTTGAGTCATTTTGTGTCATTTTACGTATCTTTGAGGTCTTTAATGGCGCATTTCCTCTACAGGGCCTCGCTCTGTATGGCTAGGCCTCATTAGGTCTTGGTAGGCCAGGCTCACTTTATGCTGCGTTTCCATTACAGTTTAGTAGCTGGGGCAGTTACTATAGTAACGCAGTGTAGGCGGAGCCGTGATGTCATCTTCAATGAAAATCACAGGAAACCAACATCAGCCGTTAGCTGTTAGCCCTCAGAGCTCACAGCTCCTCATATCTGTTCAGAAACTAGACAGAAGTGAAACCAGTACAAACCACAGACTGCCTGTGTCATGGCGAATACAGTCGCTGCTTTATTTATGTCTGTAGGCCGTTGCTGTGAGTGTGGATGGTCGGAACTGGGTTAGCTTAGCCGATCTCCATTCAGAAAACATGCATTTTAAAAAGGTGTTTCACTGCCGTCTGTCTGCAGACTTGTCAAAGCATTAATTCATGGTTTTTACTAACCGGTATCAGTGTGTTGTTACTTCGGCATCATTTTGAAACGTGTATTACAATTAAATCACGGTCAAATATGTTCATCTTGTAGTTGTACCTGTGCCAGTGATTCTCTCTAGTTTAGCATACTCAGCCCGACTCAGCCCGGTTGCTGGCCCGGAAAGAACCTCGATTTTATGGGACCAGAAAAACTGTGAAATAGTACCCGCTAGCCGGAACTACGCCAAGTGGAAACACATGCTCCATAAGTGACTGTTTGAAGTCAAATTGAGTCATTTTGTGTCTTTTTATGTCTCTTTGTGGTTTCTTTTTGTCTTTTTCTGTCATGTAATAGACCGGTATTTTGAGTCTCTTTGTGGTAGACTTCTGTTTGTTGCAATTAACTTCTCTGATTGGTCTTCTTGTAGTTATATGTTCATGTTGGTCATTGTATGGTCTTTTTTGTGTCTGTATAGTAATTTTGTCTCCTTTTTATTTAGTTTGTGCCCGTTTTTTGAGTCTGCTTGTTGTCATTTGTGTACCTGTGGTTGTTTATATCTCTTTGCATTTGGGCTTCTTATCGTTTTTTATGGTTGTTTTGCATCTTTTTTAATCCATTTATTTTTAGTCATTTTGAGTCTCTTCCTAGTCTTTGCACGTGTCTTTCAGTGGTATTTTGCAGGTGAAGGCCAGGGGGGGGATGTGAATACTTAAGATAAGTTCAGTAATCCACCAATAAGGAGAAGGATGAGGAAAGAAAGTCAGAAGAAGATACATGAGCCGAGCAAAAGGAGGAAAGAAAATATCCAGGTGACTGTGAGCAAATCCGGCCGATCATCTGGTTTTAAAGTCTTTCCTGTCTTTATGCTTCGGATAGAAAGCGTAAAAGTCCATGAAATGTTTTCCATGTGTGTGAGGAGATCTCTGCGGAGAATCTCTCTACAGAAACCTGTGTGTGTGTTTCTTTACACGTTCCAATACAAAACAGAAACCAAATCAGGGTAAAAAAGTTAAGTAACCTGATCGCATTTAGTCACTTCTGGATTACCTGGACATCAAATACAAAAGAAAGAAAAATAAATAAATACACTTTGAGCATAATTATACAGTATTTTGGTTTAACCAACCAGGAGTCCGGTTACTCCCAGAAATCCCATTACTCCCAGGAATCCAGTTACTCCCCGAAATCCAGTTACTCCCGAAATCCCGTTACTCCCCGAAATTCCCGGTACTCCCAGAAATCCTGTTACTCCCAGAAATCCCATTACTTCCCAGAAATTCCAGTTATCCCAGAAATCCTGTTACTCCCCGAAAATCCGTACTCCCAGAAATCCCCATTACTCCCAGAAATCCCATTACTCCCAGAATCCCGTTACTCCCAGAAATCCAGTTACTCCAGAAATTCCCGTTAACTCCAGAGAAAATCAGTTAACTCCAGAAATCCCATTACTCCCAGAAAAGCCCGGTTACTCCCAGAAATTCCAAGTTACTCCCAGAAATCCTGTTACTCCCCGAAATCCCGTACAAGAACTACAAACTAAAGAACTACTAACCAAAGAACTACAAACTACACACCAAAGAACTACAAACTAAAGAACTACTAACCAAAGAACTACTAACCAAAAAACTACTAACCAAAAAACTACAATCTAAAGAACTACCAACTAAAGAACTACTAACCAAATAACTATAAACTAAATAACTACCAACTA
>RQJG01020297.1:0-12871 GCA_009756435.1 Chionodraco myersi
TTTCAGTGAGCGTTGCTTTGGAATCCCTTTGTAATATTAATGTTATCTTCCCAGCTATGTCTGTGCTTAGTGCAGCGTCAGAGAGGACTGAGCGGGAGAGAGGCAGAGGGCTCTTTTATAGAGCTTGTGGGAGTGTCCTATTCGGGCACTCATTCATCGTGTATCACGGTACATTATTTAAGTGTCCTGTTTGGTGCACCCTGTATCTCGTGTCACGGTATTAATATTATCCATCATCCCTTCAGGTGTTTCACGATAAGGAGTGGTACGGTCTGGTTCCAGTGAGCCTTGCTGTGAAACTCCATGAAACGCAGCTGTGCGCGTGTGTTTTCCCTCTGTAATTCAGGCATTAGTATTATCTGACTCTTTTCTCTCAAAACTTTGGGGTTTTCAACGGTAAGTATTTTACAATGTAAACAGGTGAGTATTTTTTGATTCCTGTATTTGATCTTTTTAAGCCCAATAAAATATTTATTCCAAATTGGTTGTGTTGTCAGTATCACGTGTCTTTTCAGGTCCGGTCTGACGGCGCTTAGCTCTCTGCTGCAGAGAAGATCACTGCTCTCAACAAAGTAAAAAATCCTACATCCAAACGGAATAAATATAATTAATTATGATGAATACGTTAAGTCTTGTTCATTGTTTTTCACTTTTATTAAATGTTTGATATTTCCGGCACAGACCCTTTCATACCGGCAATGCGCGATGAAAGTGCGACAGTTTAAATATGCCAGTGTTAATTTCGTCAACGAAAACTATGACTATGACTTTCCTCGCTCTCACCGGAAGTTGATTTGTCTGCGCCATCTTGAGTACCGTCCCATGGCTCTTATTTCTGCCGGAAGACCGAGGATCGAGGAGCGATAATCGAGGAACCACCAGTCCATCCTCCAATGAAATCCTCAGATACTCGCCCCGCCCCCTTACTGTGTATCGCTCACTGATTGGACAAACGGAAGTCGCTTCACGTGACGCTCCGGAGGAAAGGACGTCCCATTGCTCTTAAAACTAATTTCCCTGCTTCTCGTGGTTTCCTTGCGTCCCTCCATGCTTCCCTGGTGGGAGAGACGCAGGGAAACGGCGCAAGTGAGGGAAGCAAGGATTTCATTTAAAGGAGACCTATCATGCTATATTTAAATGATATAGTGTATGACCATACCTATATAAGGTTTTTTTTTTGTTTTCAAAATACCAAACAGATCATTTTTTAGCCATGCCTCGTTTCGCTCATTTTCGCTCTATTCCAAGCCCGTCTTTGAAAATTCTGAGCAGCAGCTGACCACGCCCCCCTGCAGCTGACCACGCATGAGCCGGCGAGAGTCACGTTACCGTGCTTGCTGTGATTACGAGTGTGGAATAAACATGTCATCTCAGAGCAATGCATGTGTTCAAGCATATTATCAATTTGATCCAGAGACTGACCCTGAAGCAGCGGAGGTTTTGGTGGAGGTGCAAACATCTCGGTTGCAGCAGGACGTTTCTGAATGGTTAGCTGACAAGCTGTCGTCCCTATTTATTTTACTCTGTTACGATGCTTGCTCCTTATTCCGTTCATATTTTGGCTAATTAGCAAGAATGCAATGTGTACAGTTTGTAACGCAAAAACAGCGATATATATATATATATGTATAAAGGGAGACATTCATATTTTCAGCATATATACAATGGCCTCATTGCGTTTATTAATAGTTTACAGTCCTTTTCTTCCAACATCGTGCAACAACCGTTGGAAAGTTGAATAACTTAGGATGATAAAAAGTATAACTCCAACAACACATCAGTTGTCAGCAATGTGTGTAGTTTCATGTGTTTTTAAAAGCTCAGTTATTGACTTCTTTGTGCAAATTGCGCCACGATGCCTTCTGAACGGAGAATGTGTGCTGCATGGAGATACCCCAGGTAACATTTTTGACAGCTTTACTAAGTTGTCTGTTTAAATACATTTTTCACATGTCATTCAATATATGTTTATCACAATGTGTCAAGACGGATGCAGTAACTTGAGGACTCTGTAACCTGTATGGTGGACCATCCTGGATTGGAGCCTGTGTGCCTAAATATGTTCTCCCTGCAGAATGCGTTGAATATTTACAGAGCTGAACATGGTGGACTACAGTTGAGGCAAATAGAGCAGTGAGTGGTTGGTTTGTTTTGACTGAAATTGTAAAACGAATGCTAATATTGTTCATGGAAATAAATACTGGTGTATATGGCTTTATGCAATCTTTCATTCTGTCATTGTACATGTACTATTATATTATATACTACACAGCAATGGCATAACACACCCATGTGTACGACAAAAAGGTCCACACATACAACCTTATGCTTTTGAAATCAGAATATTCTTTACCCATCCAAACATGAATAATCACGACACATTTTGATATCAACTCGAACTTTATTGTCAAAATCAACGGTTAAAAAAACCCATACAAAAAAACTAAATGTAGCCTACTTGTATTTTGTATAAATGACACTAAATATTTTTACAGAAGCTTTGTGAGCTGGTGCTGGGGCTTCCTTGGACGCAGGATGAGAGTGGTGATTCCGGCCTGCGTTGTCCTCAGGATACGCAGGGAGTTTCCTGATCCGTGAAATGTCGATGTTGGGTTCAGACACCAGCCAAATTGAACCGTGTAGCATACCCGGCGATGACCTCCTCCCTGTCAGGTCGCTCATAATGGTGCAGGGTCCACAAAGACTTGGTCGAAGATGAGGTCCATCAAGTTGGCCCAGTAGCCTGTGCAATGTTAAAAAAAGCACAACAAAAAATGTGGTTTAGATTAGTATATGCATGTAAAAAACTGAAAGTTCTTTCTAATTTTTTTATTTTATATTTGTAAATAGTTGTATAATAAATATTTTAAACACTTACGGAATGTGGGGTCAGTCTTTACTGGTTTTGCTCTGCATTCTCCCTTCCTGGCCTTTGGGAACTGCAGTTTATACAGAGGGTTTTCAGTGGATGTAGTGGCTTGTGCACGCTCAGCGTTTTCATTGTAGTGCAGGGCTGCCAGGTACAGTCTTTCATTTCCGCCATGATAAAAAAAAAAGTAAATAATAGCAAAGGATGTACAAATTGTCACTAATTAGTAAGTATGTGAGGTGCTGGCCTGTAAAGAAGAACACATAGTTAGAACAAAATCATCTCAACTTAGTATTCAGGATGAGAAAATACTATTTGGATAATTATAGTCTGAAATCCCAAAAGATGGGGCTAAAACTCTCTATTTAGCAAAGCTCTTTGCTAAGCCTTTTCCAATCTGAGTTAGTTTTGAACCGTAACGTGCATGCTGTGTTTCTGACTCAATACAGATGATGTGTTGGAGAGGGGCTGATGATGTGTTGGAGAGGGGCTGAGCTCAGTAGACTGACTGTAATGAGTGCTAGCCACTAATTAGCCTGTTGCTAGAGATAAGGCCTCGTCAACAACAACAGACCAACGGGGCTTTAGCTCAGTTTTACTCGTGGTGTGTGTGTCCCCTCGCATACATACACAGTGTTGTATCCTAACACACCCCCATTTATATTCATGTGCGCAAACAAGTAAACACAAAAAAGCTTTTACATATAACGCTGCAACGGCATGTCTCATTAGCGTAGCGTAGCGTAGCTTAGCTTACAGATCGATGATATCTGATCGTTCTTACAGACTACAATCACAAAAGCTTTTACATATAACACTGGAAAAAACGGCATGTCTCATTAGCGTAGCGTAGCTTAGCTTACAGATCGATGATATCTGATCGTTCTTACAGACTACAATCACAAAAGCTTTTACATATAACGCTGGAAAAAACGGCACTTACCTACAGAAGATTACGTTTGTTATTATAACTTACTCAATATGATTTTAGAGGATACAAAATACTAATAAATAGGAGAATAAATACTTGTGTTATCGCCTAGGGCGTGGCTTTACAGCCTTCACACAGATCGCCATTACGGCAGTATGTCTGAACATGTTAGCAAATGCCTGATAATTAAAATAAAAGACAAAGCAAAGACTGCGGAGCGTACAAAATAAAATAAAATGTTACAAAAACATATAAACACCTAACAGATTACTATTTGGGTTTGAGGTGATATTGATACGGCGAAGCTACATGCTACATGCTACATATACAAGCTAGAGATAGCTTTATCAGGAAAAACACCGCTAAATAAAAACGTACAGCTTCAAAATTGGATGTGTCCTCACTGGCCTGGTCCCGGATGGTTGGTATTGATCCCGGGTTTAGCATTAGTTTGGAGGCATATCCGTGTTGGACTTGAGAGAAGTTCATAAACATGTCCGTCGTAAAATGTTTGGAACACACCAACAGAAATCTGCCGTGGTCTTCTGGCACATGTCCCTTGAAAATGAAGTCTAGCCACAGATTATTTTCTTTTTCCACTGATGGCATTGCATGCAGTCCCCTGTCCCGAGTCTTGCAGCCAACAACAGCACAACGTTTAACTGGCTTAGACATCCTGGCAAGAGCAGGCAAAAACACAGATGTGACTGGGGTTGATTGAGCCTACCGATAGCCTATATGCGAATGAGAGGTCTGGCAATGCACGTGGCCGTGGCTCATTCCCATGATAGGTGGAGAGTTGACCAATAAGCGGAGCACCTCTTTGTGACGTTCAAAAGTGTTGAAATCTGGAAGGAGGAAGGAGGACGACGACACTTGCATCCTTCCACAGAAGGAGCCAGCGTGCCAGCAGCAACCACAGAAGGTCTGGGTGGAATTGGATCAGGAAACGTTGGAGGCTCTGAAAGGTGGGTTGGTGCATGTGCATGCTAGTGATGCCTGGGTTAGCTCTGCAGCCACCTGAATTAGGGATCGACCGATATGGCTATTTCAAGGCCGATACCGATTATTAGTAATCAAGGAGACCGATAACCGATATTTGGAACCGATATACATTTGCAGTAAAATCAGAAAATCTTGGTGTCAAAATGTAGAATAACCCAAACTCCAACACAACTTCTTTGAAATGCCTTTAAGCATATGTTTAATGAACTTTTCAACATCTTAAAACTGTTTTCCTATCTGTGACCCTGAGTAAAATTAAGTATAAAATAAAATAAAAACTACTAAAACTTGTTTGTTCTGATATTTGAGACCGATAATCGGTCAAATGCGGGATATCGGCCTAACCTGAAATCCTGCCACACTAGTGGATGTTTAAGATTCGCATCGGTGCACACCGGCTGTGACTTCACGTTACTCCGTTCTCCGCTTGTAATTATGCCGAAGCTTCAAAGTTGTATTTATCATCTGAATTTGCCGAAACAAGTTTAATATTCTGAAAGACTTTGTTTATTTGAAATCAAAACAAACTGTAACGGACCCTGCCGTGTAATCTATGATTACTCTACGCCTTGCATTCATAATGTCAGCCGGAGGGAGGGGGGGCGGCGCTGCGGAACAGCGGAGTGCGGGTGAGACCTGTCATCTTCCCTTTACACGCTTCAAACATGTATTTATCGTGTGATTTTGGAAATAAAAGTTTCATATTCTGAAAGCCAAGACTTTGTTTAAAATCAAACAAAACACCCGAACCCCGAAAAACTAGTTGTTTACACAAATCCACGTTTATTTTGAAATGAGCCGTTGAGACTTCCGACTGATTTCGATAGAGCGGGTCACATATGCAAAATTGACACTGGAGAAAAGTGTTGCTTGCTTATTGTGCGGGAAACATAAAATAGAAAGGGGGGGATTCAAGCCATCATGACAACTCACAAACTAACTATGGAGTAACTATGGATGCTTCATTTACTTGATTCACATTAGACTCAAACTCGTACGGACGTACGGAGCTTATTTGTCTGAGTTTGTGAAGCTACCGTATGTTCCCGTAAGCAGATAAGTTGCCATGCATTTTCTTAATCCTACGTTGGACCTTTGTAACTCCAATAACATGTTCATTCCCAATTGTTATGTTGTTTTTATTTATTTACAATTCACGTGTTCTCTTAATTAATTTCAAGTGGGCCGCCATTTTAGTTTTAAGGCATGAGGAGGAGTAAGCACGTGGGCGTCCATTTTAGGTTACGAGCTGGAAAGGGTTTGACGGTTAGGATTCTAATTATAATGAGGGGGAGAGAGTATCAGGCAATGAATTATCAGGGGCCACCAGAGAGAGCGAACCTGCCACAGAGATGAGAACATGGGGCACTCGCTGAGTCAGGGAGGAAAGGGTTTGAATCCTGCTGCCAAGACGGCTACAGGACTGAATGCACTGGCCATCCTTGCTCTCCCCCGAGGCAGATCCAACTCCCACCTTAGACCCCAAGAAAAATGAAATGACGTTGAGTGATAGCCATCATAGTAGTGTTTTTACTATCACTCACATATAACAATTCTAATACACATCTTCAGTCGTAAACCCAGGAGTCTGATTGTTTTGGCTTATTATAACTAAACAATCTCCCCCAGGACAGCCTTGCAAGGTGATAAAATCCAAGCAGTGTGTATTATAGGAACATGTAGCTGTGCGTGTGAGTTTCAGCATTCAGGAGGATATGCAGCTATACGCGTGAGCACGAGAGATGCATTGGCTGCGCTGCATCAGGACAGAGTGAGCCAGAAAGGGCTTCCACACGCTGTTTATATAGAGGTGTGGGAGGGGCTTATTTCCCATGTAACTTTCGTGAAGCCTCCGTATGTCACGGTGAGCAGGTGAGTATCCATAGTTTTTTCTTAATCCTGTTTTTGACCTTTGTGCCCCCAATAAAATGTTCATTCCAAATTGTTATGTTGTCTCTGTATTTATTTACAATTCACGTGTTCTCTAAAGTGGGCCTCCATTTAATTATTTCAGGCGTGAAGAGGAGTACTGTTCTAAACAGTTTAAAAGTGTCAGACATAGGCCGCGGCCGCCTTGTTGCAATTGCACTGGTTTCAGTTGGCTTCAATTTGTTTTATATCGTCAGCCATAATGACTAACATTATGAAACCAAATAAATGCACGTGATTGTTGCATAACAATATGATAACGTTCCGTTTTTAATAAGTCACGTTTTTTGGGAGGGGCGGAGGACCATCTAATTAATGTGTCTACATGAATATAATTAAATGGAAAGAACGGCATCATTTAGGCATTGTATTTCCTGGATTAGGCTACCTTAGTTTTAAAATATACTATCCAAATTTAACATATGCAATTATCACTTTAAACGTCATAGGTTAGGCTACTTGATTATTATTATGTAATTATTAACATCCAACGCTTTTTGAGCCAAATACGCAACTGCGTGTGTTCATAACTGCATGATGTCAGCAGCTCGAATACATCGTCCAGCTGAACATTTAGGGGAAACGCAACAAATTAATAGTTTATTTTCAGTAAGTGTTACTGGACAGCTCCTCAAAGTCCTACAGCTTGTATTTAAGGCAGCGCAGCGCTCTCCCTCGGGAGCTCCATTCCCCTTTAAGGAATTAGTATCACTTAGCCTATAGCTGTCTGATGTATTGCTTGGGCACAAATTCTTTACACAGATATAGTTATATGAATGCAATGGATTTATAGTATGCACAAGACAATCGTACAACGTACAGCACTAGTATGAATGTAACATGGCAAAGATGAATGTGATTTTGGAATTTCTGTGGTCTCATGTGATATTGTTGTTCTTGTTCATGATACATTTTCCTCACATGTAATGTTTTATTGTTGTAATGAATGTGTAGCATTAACAAGATGACCCGTTAAATACATTTTGGGAGCGATGATTGATGTATTTTTGGCCCAGTGCCCATATATAAGTTTAGTATTGACCAAGTTCAGAGGTTTTCATATGTATCAACTGACTTACTGTTGTGTATTTTTGCACAGTTTCAATATGAAAAATAAAATGGATCTATTGCATTTTGGAGGGAAAAAAACGTGTCATGGATTTATTGCATTTTGGGGAAATAATGATCAGTTTTTAAAATAAATCTTTGAAAATCTAATTCTGGATTTTAATTTGTAATGTTATTATAACCTCAAGATGCTATGTGAAAGTTTGAAACAGAAAATAGTGGTTTTCACTTGCCACTTTTCTTGGTAAAGAAAATAAATTTTTACTCAAATTAATCAACATGGATTTATAGCGTTTTGGAACCAAACTCTTCATGTGATGTATTTTTCAGATTGAAATTGTGAAGGGGTCAGGAGTGTTTTGCAAAAGAGATGCGTGGAAGGCATCCATCCACACCACCTCTGGCACAGCAATGGTGCGAACTCTCCTCCTCGGCACATTTCCCCTTGAAACCCTGCTTCAGAGCAACCTCAACGGTAAAAACAAAAAGCTACTGTTCAACATCTCTTTAAATCAATCCTGTCATTAATAAAGAAAGGCAGTTTACACATGTGTTTTTCTTTCTAAACTGATTCACCTAAGAATGGTAGGATGGTAGGATCAGCATCAGGTAAGTGAGGACCAGAGGTCGCGTTAACCGAATATATTCCGTCTGTGACGGAATTCTTTTGACAATGACGGAAAAATCTGAAAGCAGTCCGTCATTTTGACGGATTAGAACAAACTCAGAACAGTGCCAAAGTTTCCCCGCAGCAGGGCTCCGGTGCTATGCCCTTATGTCGTTTCCAGACCTAACTACGCCGTACAAATAATTGAAATGTCTGGGAGTTTATGCTTTACGCTGTGGCGCCCCCACCGTCAGTTGTGTACAGACCGACGGGTAATAATGGATTTTGACGGAAATGTTACGATCCTGTCCGTCAAAATGACGGGCAGCGAAAAAGTCTAGCGCAACCTCTGGTGAGGACACCCATTAATGGTATCTGCACAGATTAGCACCTACTGTAGGATGATCACTACATTTTCAATTGCTCACTTATTGATCACAGCTCTCTTCTAATAGAACCCATTTTCTGGGCTAGCGTGCTTCCACTGTGGTGGTCCTTTGTGTTATAGAATATGTAGTCGTTAATAACCCCATGACACTAATTGTTCTCCTCTGCAGTGTTAAATAACCAGCATCTTCACCCTTAATCAATGACCATGCCCTTTGTACTGTGTTTGTGCCATATCATGTCTTTAATTAATGTTCTTGATTGCAATGCATATCTTAATGCTCTTCTGGTAAACAACCTGTGCTGATGATCTCTGTTGTTTGTATACAAGTGAAGTTCATGTTTTTTAAACAGTATTTTGAAAAGCCAAATTTTACCTAATTCTAACTAATAATTGTAAACTTAGCAGCTTCTTAGACAGATTTGGTAATGCACTGACTTTTCAGATAATTCAAAAATAATAGTAATGATATATGAAACAAATCACTAATAAAATAGATCATCTGTTTGAATAAAGGCTTTGGGCTTTATCTGCCAATAAACTCACAGGGGAGCTTGTGTACACTACACCAGGTGGTTTGGCAACACTTTGGAGTGGAATGCTTGGAGTCTGTAGAAGACTTGGAGCATTTTTACACTGTCATCTCATTATGTCCTTTTCTTTTCTCTGTAGAGGCAACAATGAAGAAGTGGCCACACACAACAAAGGGCCAGCTGGGTTCAGCCATCAACAACAAGCTGACAGAGCTCAGGGCTCGCCAAAAGCAGACTAAATAATTGACATTTATTGACAATAAATGTATGTTAATGACTTATACATTTTGTGTGTTGTATTTTTTTATGTAGGTAGGCTATGTATAAACCTTGAACATAGGTGTAAATAAACATATATGCACATATAGGCTAAACTTATATGCGCATATATGTGCAACCTATATGTGCAACCTATATGTGCATATATGTGAAACCTATATGTGCATATATGTGCATATACAGTACACTGCACCCATATATGTACATATATGTGCATATATGGATATATATGTACATATATGTTCAGAGACATATATGTAGGGGTCCAATTTCCATTGACAGGGAAGGGCGTCAACGAGGTTTTTGTGGAGACAGGAAGCCCTCCACAGCCCTCCTCATCTGGGCACCGGGGTAAGCTCCGCAAGCTGGCGGGGCCGCAGCCGAACCAATTTCCGTTTTGGAGGGAAGTCGCTGCGGCTTCTGCTGGCCGCCCAGGACCTGGCGCCGCTGTCAGAGAATTTTCAGGCTGTTCTAACCCTAGACCAAATAGTGAGTTTGTGTGTGTGTGTGTGTGGTGTGTGGTGTGTGTGTGTGTGTGTAGATGTGTGTGTGGGTGGTGTGTAGTTGAAGCCAGAGAGTGTGTTGGTGCAGTGGGTATTGAACAGAGAGTGTCGTGGTCTGTGTGTGTTGGGGGGTGGTCTGTGTGTGTGGGGGTTCTGTGTGTCTGTGGTCTGTGTGTGTGTGTGGGGACATATACTTTTTTTTAATCATGTATATTATCTTTTTCTCAGGTACCTGGCAACCGGTGACTCATACAGGACCATAGCATTCAGCTATCGGGTCGGGCATGCAACCGTGGCTGTCATCGTCAGGGAGGTTGCGGGTGCCATCTGGACCGCGCTGGTTGAGGAGACCATGCCGGTACCACAGACGGAGGACTGGAGAGCCATCGCTGCTGGGTGCCAGGAGCGCTGGAACTTTCCAAATTGCGTTGGTGCCATTGATGGGAAGCACGTGGTGATCCAGGCTCCGGCAAATTCTGGGTCCCTGTACTTCAACTACAAGTCCACCCACTCCTTGGTACTGCTGGCTGTCGTGGATGCCCAGTACCTCTTCAGGGTAGTGGATGCCCAGTACCTCTTCAGGGTAGTGGATGTCGGAGGTTTTGGAAGGAGCAGCGACGGTGGAAGCCTGCGGAATTCTGCATTTGGAGAGAGCCTCCGAGATGGCAGTCTGCAGCTACCACCTGACACCGTCATCCCAGGAGCAGAGCGGCTCGGCCTTCTTCCCCATGTCTTCGTTGGAGATGAGGCTTTTCCGCTGCTGGACAACCTGCTGCGTCCGTTCCCTGGACGTCACCTCACACGCGAAAAGAGGATGTTCAACTACCGCCTCAGCCGGGCCAGGTTGGTGGTTGAATGTGCGTTTGGCATCCTCTCATCCCAGTGGAGAATGTTCCGGCGTGTCATCATCACCAGCCCGGAGGTAGCAGAGTTGTGTGTGAAGGCCACCTGTGTGTTGCACAACTTCCTCCGCAGGAAGACGATAGGAAGGACATCACGCACACCTATCGCAGAGTCCACGGATGAAGCTCCAGCTACTCCAACCCTGCGTGATGCACCGAGGATGGGCTCCAACAATGCCACACGCAGATCCATCCAACTGCGGGACACCTTCTGCAGCTATTTCAATGAGGAGGGTGCAGTGCCATGGCAGCATAACGTGGTGTAGGGTCACCATGGCTCTTTTAAGAGCCTCCAAACCAAAAGCTCTTTTAAGAGCTACCCATATTTTCTTTAAAACGCAAATATTCCATATGAGCCATTTTAAAAACAAACATTCCTAATAAACATGTTTCTTAAATTGATATTATGCATTGCTAACAACCTTTTTCCTTCAGCCCTGTTTTTACTGATAAACCACTCGTGATTTCACATGAACAATTATACAGAAGACAGCACATTATACATCGACATACATGAAGCTTCTGTATCTTCCGTATGTTGCAACTGACAAACGACATGAACAAGTGAAGACACAGTATAGCCATAACATACTTTAAATAACTTTTATTTATAATAATGTATATGTAATATTGTGAGTGAAGTGTGTGCAGTGATGAGTGCAGTGATGAGTGTAACACATGTAGTGTGGATCAGTATGGCTGTAAATAACAAAATAAAAAGATGAATCAGTCTTCCTCCTGCTCTGCTTCAAAAAATGCCTTATGAATGGCAAATGTCAGCCTTATTTTCTTTGCCATGGACATCCTTCGCAATGAAGGCAAGAGGCCCCGGAGAAACAACTCGTCCTCGTCCTCCTCCACCACTGGACGAGGTTGAGGTAGTGGCATGGAGAGAACAGGAGCGATGGCTGACAGCAACCCATTCTCAAAGGCGGACATCTCCCTTCTGCTTTTTCCCCGGCCCTCAAAGTCGCGAGTTTAAGGCTTGTTAATACGTTTTATTCCAATACGATCACATTTTATTTTTTTATTATTAATATTTTCTGGAAAAAAAAGAAGAAAAAAAACATAAAACACTTTAAAAATACCAAAAAGAAGATTTTTCTTTGCTTTCAAGGCAAGCCATCAGAGTATATTACTGGCACAACACATTTCTGGTCATGAGTTACGATGATAACGGAGATTGGACTGTGGTCGGGATAAGCGTCACGGCTTCAATGGACCACAGGAGAATTACTCCCGAAATCGCTACTACCAGCCAGATGACCGCCAGTATTACAACAGACAGAGATCTAATGGCCGCCAGCTCTCTAACGGCCAAAGGTTTAATGACCGCCAGCGTTCTTACAACCAGCATTCTGATGACCAACAGCAGTCCTACGCATCGATCACAAGGGCTGGTCCACGAACAGACGGCAACGCTACAAAGAGCCAGGCTATAAGCCACCATTTTTTGAACCCCGGTTTCCTACTGAAAACCAAAATGAGAAGGACAGATATAACAGTGTGAGGGCTACCAAAGAGAACCATAACAACACAAAGTTCAACACACAGTACAAATACAATAAGTACCCCACATACAGAAACAGTCATCATGAGAAAAAACAACGGTCAGAGGATCCAGATTTTTTACTGAAAGCACACTGCATCCACACCATCATTAAAACTATCCATCATCTCAAAAACGTGTCGGCAGAAGATCCTCCACCTAACATAGCCAGAATGACCGAACACCTGTCCACCGCCATCAAGCTGGCGTCTCCTCGCCCCGACCCTGATTGAGGGAAATGCAAAAAATTGGTCTTTTACAACCATGTTGATCCTACGTGATCACTACACAGATGAGATGGAGGCTCA
>RQJG01020298.1:0-11641 GCA_009756435.1 Chionodraco myersi
GGAGGGGGCAGAGACAGGGGGTGGAACTGGTAGGTTTTCGCCTGTTTGGGGATTTTATATCCAGTTTACTTAGTTTTAACATTGCTTTGTATGCCGGGGGTGGGTGGGAGATTCCTGATTGGTTGTTGGTCGCCTTGGGCGCGAGAAATCGCCAAGCCTCAGACACGCCCAGCTTCAAGATTTGTTGATGCCTGTAGTGTAGACGGGCCGTTAGCGAGGACTCGAGCAGCGGCGTTCTGAATCAGCTGCAGCTTCCTAATAGATGTTTTAGTGAGACCTGTGAAGACACCTTTGCAGTAGTCCAGTCTACTGAAGATAAAGGCATGGACACGTGTCTCCAGATCCTGCTGTGACATTAGTCTTTTAATCCTAGATATGTTCTTTAGGTGATAGTAGGCTGATTTAGTAACTGTTTTAATGTGACTGTTGGAACTCAGGTCAGAGTCCATGACTACACCTAGATCTCTGTCTCTCTGTTGGTTTGAACATTGCAGACTGAAGCTCAGCGCTAACTTTTAAACGTTCTGCCTTGGCTCCAAAAACCATTACCTCAGTTTTATCTTTGTTTGATTGGAGAAAGTTCTGACACATCCAGTCATTGATTAAATGACATTTTTTAATCAGTCAATGATTAAAGGACATTTCCTGTTCTTTAAGGGGCTTTGAGAAACTTCTGGAACAACTTTCAGATCCTTCAAATCCAACTTAAGATCAATCAGAAGCATGCGATGACCATCTCAAAGACCTTGGCATATTCAAAGACTCCTTGAAGGCAAAACACACTTATTGGTACCCATTAACAGACACTTGAACAACTTTGAGGGACCCTTAAAATCCAAAAGATCCAAAGAACTCTCTTAATGGCATTTGAAACATTCTCAAAGACGTGGGAACAGTAAAATATTCCTCGAAGACCCTTCTAACCTTCTGATACTCATCGAAAGACCCTTCAACAACTTTGAGTGATCCTCAAGACCCAAGAACTCCTCCCTGACCCGTCGAATCTCCATGAAAGTTCCAAGAGCGAGTGAAACCAAAGACCGTGGCTCATTCAGACGCGTGTTGAAGACCCATTAGTCACTGATACATCAAAGGATATTTGAAAAGCTGCTTCAAGATCCAATAACTCAATCTTTGACCAATCAAATGTCCAAACGATTCCACAAACAACTCAATGTGAGCATTTTAAACTCTCTCAAAGACCTTGGCGCGTCAACAGGTTTCTTAAAGACCCATACAGGTTACTGATACCGTCGAAGGGTCTTTGGAAAGAAGCCTTAAGATCCAAGAACTCATATCTTGATCCATTGAATCTACAAGAAAGTTCAACAAAACACGTTGAAATCAGATATAAAATCCTTCTCAACGAAGTGAGGAAATTCAACGATTCCTGGGAGACTCATCGAACTCTAGAGGCCGAATAACCCTCAAGGTCCATAAACTCACTCCATAACTCACAACACCTAAAAACATGTTCAAAGACCTGTACACATTCTGTATCAAAGTTCTCGGTACCAATTGACGGACCCTCAAAATCCAAAAGCTCCCTCCGAATCTCCAAGGAAGTTCCTAAAGAACTCTCTTAATGGCATTTGAAACACTCTCAAAGACGTGGGAACAGTAACATATTCCTTGAAGACCCTTCTAACCTTCTGATACTCATCGAAAGACCCTTGAACAGCTCTGAGTGATCCTCAAGACCCAAGAACTCCCTCCCTGACCCGTCGAATCTCCATGAAAGTTCCACAAAAACCTAAAAAGAGTGAAACCAAAGACCGTGGCTCATTCAGACGCTTGTTGAAGACCCATTAGTCACTGATACCGTCAAAGGGTCTTTGAAAAGCTGCTTCAAGATCCAATAACTCAATCTTTGACCAATCAAATGTCCAAACGGTTCCACAAACAACATTTTAAACTCTCTCAAAGACCTTGGCGCGTCAACAGGTTTCTTAAAGACCCATAAAAGTTACTGATACCGTCGAAGGATCTTTGAAAAGAAGCCTTAAGATCCAAGAACTCATATCTGGATCCATTGAATCTACAAGAAAGTTCAACAAAACACGTTGAAATCAGATATAAAATCCTTCTCAACGAAGTGAGGAAAGTCAACGATTCCTGGGAGACTCATCGAACTCTAGAGGCCGAATGACCCTCAAGGTCCATAAGCTCACTCCATAACTCACAACACCTAAAAACATGTTCAAAGACCTGTCCACATTCTGTATCAAAGTTCTCGGTACTAATTGACGGACCCTCAAAATCCAAAAGCTCCCTCCGAATCTCCAAGGAAGTTCCTAAAGAACTCTCTTAATGGCATTTGAAACACTCTCAAAGACGTGGGAACAGTAACGTATTCCTCGAAGACCCTTCTGACCTTCTGATACTCATCGAAAGACCCTTGAACAGCTGAGTGGTCCTCAAGACCACCTTTTCAAAGACCTGCACACATTCAGGAAATCCTTGAAAACGCATTACACGTATTGGTACCCGGTAACAAAAGTTTTTCCTCGACCGACGAGCTAAAGGCTAACGTGCTAAGCTTGTTTCTCTGCAAACTACCGTTAGTATGTGGCTGAAAACTGGTCGAAGGTCCGTTTATGAAAACCAAACCGACCAAACTACACATGTTCTGTGTTTGTAAAGTGTCGTAGATATGTGGGATAACTGCGTACACGATTTAACTACATTTGTACGAAAGTTGTTTTCCACACATACAAGTGAGGGAATTATATATGTCTTTAAGTAAAGCCACGTTTTTAATCCATTTGAATTCTCACGGTGTAAAGTCCATTCATACCACAGGGTTTCAACCAGAACTGCAGGATAAGCTTTTTGAACTCGATTACAAAATAAAAAAAGTCATAGCACGGTCAACAATTTGTTTGTTTGTATTATTTATTGTTGTGTTCCGGGGTAGTAACCTCTTTCTTTGAGTGTTTAATAACCTCAGCGTGTTCCCTCTCAGTCAGCTGATTCCTCTGTAACGTGATGAGTTAGGATTTGAGACGAACAGAGGAGCGATTGTCAGAGAAAATTTAAGGTATGACCCGGACATTGTTGTCCCTTAAATTGTCCTTTTAAATATAATATATATATATATAACGTTCCTGTCGTCGTTCGGTACGGACCCACAGTCCGTCTATATGATTATTTAATGTATTTGCAGAATTTTCTTTTAAACATTCGGCACATTTTCTGATTTCTGTGTGTGTTTAAAGCTTCTGATTCTTATCTCGTGTGTGTGTGTGTGTGTGTGTGTGTGTGTGTGTTGTGTGTGTGTGTGTGTGTGAGTGTGTGTGTGTGTGTGTTTATGTAAATAGAAGATCTGATTACCACCGCAGGCCAACAGGAAGCTGGATTTCAGGATGTCTCTGAGTGGGGAGAGTGGGCTGGGATACGATGCAACGAGAGCCAGTAAAAGTTATTTGTTAACGTTTATGTTTCCAGTAAGCTTACGGCCGTGTTGCTTTTGTTCTAACTGGGAGTGTCCCTGTTCTAACTGGGAGTGTCCCAGTTAGAACAGGGTGTGGAAGGATGCTCAAAGTTTGTCTTAGAAGCTGGGAATGTTTGGTGGGTTCTTGAAACAAGGCACTTTGTATAATATAATATATATACCAGAGGCGAACCGTCAGGGCCTTAAGGTATTCAGAGTATACCCTGGAACACTCAGAAAAAACAGGTTAATTATATTAATAAAATGTAATCAAATGTATATAAAATGAATACATGAGAATCGTATCTGTGTTGTTGATCTGTAATATCACAGTGTTACGTTGATCTGTTTGTCCTTCTAGGACCATGCACTACGCATTTCAGTGGTTTTGTGTTAGAAAAGAAAGCAACCAATCAGATCTTGTTCTGGGTCTCTGGGTAGAATATCCTTCACCCAGGTATTCTACATCCTTGATCGAAGGCCCTGGCCGTTGCGAATGAGAGCGCACGTTGGGACAGACAGTCAACCAATCAGACCTTGATTTGTAGCCAAGAGATGGACTTTTATTAATCCCCGTGGGGAAATTGTTTCTCTGCATTCGACCCATCCTAGTGTTAGGAGCAGTGGGCTGCCGGGGAGCAGTGTGGGGAACGGTGCCTTGCTCAGGGACACCTCGGTAGCACTTGGTCTTGCCGGGACTGGAACTGGTGACCTTCCAGTCGCCAAGCCAAGTCCCTATCGACTTCGCCACCACCACCCAATACCCAATGGACGTATTCTTTCAGAGTTCCCCTCGGTTCCAGGGTATTCTAGAAGGCCCGCTAGTTAACTGGCTCGAGACAGAGGCTGAAGTCGAATAGTCCATTTCTCTTAGGAACCTTCCTAACGGAGTGAAATGACCCGGAAGTCCCTCAGTGGCAGCCATGATAAGTGCCGTTCCAATTCTCTAGATCAGTGTTTCTCAAACTTTTTCATACCGAGGAACACTCACGGACCACCTAACTCCACAAATATAAAAAAATTAGAAATAGCCTGAAAATGGTATAAACAGGTGGCAACATGTGCGACGAAGGTGTTGCGCTGGGCTATCTCATGCAATCGAAAGCTCCATTGCGGAGATATTCCTGCGAGAGTGTGGAAAACTTAAATGTATATATTTATTTCAAATGTTACCAATATACTCGGACCACACTTTGAGAAGCACTGCTCTAGATGAAAGGAAGGGAGGTTTCAAACTTCCTTTATAGCCTCCTTTAGCTTAGGAACCACTGGACCTCCCTCACCGACAGGAGAAGCGAAAATGCTGCCCCACAATGCATTGCAGCCGCAGCATTTGCCGTCACTCAACAGTCGGCCGTTCACGGAAACAACCGATTATGACGGAGAAATGATATCATGAAAGTTACGGTGCTTATTAAGCATTTTAAAACGTAGGTGGTAAGTTACAAAGTGCTTTGTTCTGAACGTTCATCAGTATTATAATCAAAGAGAGAAATATGAACGTTAGTTTTTACTGAAATGATCAAATAAAGGCAACATTTCAGTCTTTACTGAGCTGTGTGGAGTTTGTTCAACTTCTAAAAGATGTTTGAATGGTGATATACACAGTGATAGATGTTAAGGACTAACGTTTATAATAAATACATCTGTATTGATTTTAAGATCTTTAGTTCATACAATCATACGTATTGGGATCATTTGTATTAATGTGGACCGGAGGGAGAGGGTGACGAGCAGAAGTTTCACTTTCCTTTATTTCAGTTCCAGCTTTGGTCCTGAAGAATATGTTTCTCTGTTGTCCACGTTCATAAAGCAAAGCAGCAGCTTCCAGCGGGGGGGGGGGGGGGGGGGGCGTCTACAGAAGGTAGTTGTGATAGCCACGGCTCGCCACTGATATATAATATAGATTAAATATGGTATTGGAGACACTTATGGTCTGTACTGTGTTTGTGTTGAATTTCTATTAGATTCCCATAATACTATATATTCCTATAAAGGCTGCTTTTGATATACCGATATATAATTACCATAATACTAAACACATTATGTTCTACATGCTCCGCAAACACAGCAGGACATATCTGTACTACTGACGTGCATTGTGTATATTTTCTAAATTTGTATTTCATATATACGTTTCTCAGAGTCCATGGTGAAATATAATTGATATGATATAAATGAAAAAATACTTTAAAAACAATGCACTTTGGTATTAAAAGTCCAACATATGAATACTAAATAAAAGAGTATTATTGGAGCATATGGGACATGCCATTATAATGTTATAAAAGTGAAAAGAAAAACCATAACATCTTAAAAAATCTCGACAATATTAATACAGATACATATTAAAAAATCTAACATTATTATAGGATTTTTTCCCCTCAAATAAAAAATGAACAATTAACCGAAATATGTCAATAAATTATGTAAAATATATATAAAAAATACACGAGTATTATAGGAATAGAGCCTACTGTGTGGAGCATAAGGGAAATAGCATTTGAATTATATAAATGAGCACTAAGGACAAGGTGATGGTACACACACGCACGCACGCACGCACACACACACGCACGCGCTGAACATGAGATATGTCTAGGCGGGGTATTCTCGGTAATTTGACCCACCTCCTCCTCTGCTCCTCCGTTGCCTACGTGGTGGGCCATGATGATGCCGGCTGTTCTCCTTCAGGTCCGCAGCTATAACACCATGTCTGACACACGCTCACACACACCGTGCTGCAGCAGACACACACTCCTCTGTGTTTTATTCCCGGTGTTTTCTGATCGGGTTTTTTTTCTGTGTGTCGCTCGCTCTGCTAGTCTTCCGCGAGGACATTGAAAACACACCTCCAGCTTCCTGATCCTGCCCCTACACACACTCACCCCCACACACACAGGGAGGGGTCTGCTTCCCTATTGGCTGCTTTCTGAACAGTAATAACAATGCAGCAGCATGCAGGATACTCTATATTTTTCATAAATATTTATATAGTTGTATTATATTATTATAAATCCAAGTTTTAGTATCTTATGTGTTTGTATGATTTAAAAAAACATACATATTTCTGTTTTTGTTCATGTCAATAAAATAAAGCTTGAATCGAGAAAAATAGAGTATACATAAATATGTGAGTTTTTGTAAATTGAAGAGACTCGGACCCAAATAGAAAAGGAACATTTTGTGGACTTTTATTTACTAGTTTGCATGATAATACATTTATTTACAAAAACCAGAACATTTTTCACATTTGGAAGAAAAACAAAAAAAACACTATTACAAAAATTACATATTTACAAATCAGCCATCTAGAAACCCAACGGCACCCGAGTAGATATAAAACATATCATAAGTCATTTAAAAACATCACGATAAAAATACAGAATACATGTGGCTGTACAGAGATTTATAAAAACACTTTAAACCTGAAAAAACTACATTACCCATCAGCCCTTCACATCGGATTTAAATAAAAGTAATGTTTCTGTTTATTTCCTGACTATTTAGCGATGAAAGAACATTAATGCCAAAGAAAACCCACAAGGTAAGGTTTGAAAAAGAGACGGTAAAACGTTGTGTTTAATGCTGACGTGTTGAGTTAGTGTGAGAGATGAACACTGCTGTGGTGAAGTCGGTATTTACGGCACTCGTTAAAACAAACCGCTAAAGTAACAGGAAATATATTATTAGAGGTGTTTAATGCAATGTGGGAGATCTCGTTGGCCACCCCTCGGGTTAGAGTTGGTACGGTCCGCTCTGCTTAAAGAACAGTGAAGATTCAGGGACAGACCACTGCAGCTGCGGGAGGGAGGGGGGGACACATTATAAATAGCTATTCCAAATGTTTTTTTTGTTATAAAACAATGAAAAAAAACTATAAATAAATCATAACAAATTAAAATGTATAATTTAAATAATTAATAATTTTTTTTATATTTCTAAAATTTTAATTGTACTTACAAAATAATGTATTAATTTGTTATTTGGCACACACAGTTTCTATCACTCCCTGTGTACACTTGAGCATGCAGTTACCTTCAGTCTTGGCCTTCTCTCCCTCTTCCTCCCTCCTCTTCCTCACCCTCTGCTCCTCCCCCCTCTCGTTCTCCTGCAGGAGGGACTGCAGGAAGGTGGCGCTCACCACCTCCTCGCCCTCGCCCACCAGGAAGGAGTTCTTCAGACGGTTATAAAGCATCGAAGCTTTGTCCATGATGGCCTGGTTCGCCCGGTAGTACCGCAGCTGGAAGCAGGAGAAAAACACCGTCGAATTAGTATAACCCAGGTGTACACGACATTTACCAGCTTCTATACGGAGGCACAGTACGGCAGCTGCCCGCAGGGAGACAGCAGGAAGTGCATGTGTTTCCTGTTGACGTTCAGTGTCTCAGTCTCTACTTGCGGCTAAGACACCTCCAAGCAGTGGCGGTTCTAGACCAATTTGACTGGGGGGCCAGTTATTTTCTGAGGGGGGCACAATAAATGCAGGACGAAAAAGAGAACTAGACAGTATGAAGTAATTGCGCATAAGAAAACAATGCAATACAGTTATTGGTATTTGTTTCAGTACACTTATTTATTTCAGATAGATCTTATAGTTATTACTGTTAGCTTCAGCTTAAGTTATAGTGCCATGTTTGCACTAACACCATATTTATATAAAAATAAAGGCAATGAACAGTTACATCTCTACTTTACATAAGGGTGTCTGCACAATCTCACATTACAGCAACACAATCCTGAGTACCAGAAAATATACATTTAAAAAAACAAAAACACTTTTCATTGTTAGGGGGGTCAGAGGTCAGTGTTAGGGGGGCACTGGCCCCCCCTAGAACCGCCCCTGTCTCAGGTGTTCGATGTATAAATGATAGGAAAGCAGCGTATACCTTCCTCGAGCGTGGCATCAGGCTCGCTGTGTCTCTTCACGTGTTTGGAGCGTGCGAAGGGCATACTGAGCTGATCCAGAGCCAGGCAGACACTTACTGGATGTTCCACTGAAACCACACACACACACACACACACACACACACAACACACACACACACACACAACACACACACACACACACACACACCACACACACAACACACACACACACACACACACACACACACACAACACAACACCACACACACACAACAACACCACCACACACACACACCACACACCACACCACCACACACACACACACACACACACACACACACAACACACACCACAACACACACACACACACCACACACACACACCACACACACACACACACACACACACACACTTTTAGATTCTCTCAAAAAAGTCACCATGTAAATCTTACAGAATTTTTTTTGCACCACTCTAATCTCAGATCAGAATTTCACATCTCATGCAATGACTTCCGGAACATAGTGACATCACTATGGAACACTCGCGCTCCTATTGGATCGCGCAATGGTTTGCCTATAATGATGAATAATGGATCTCTTACGGGGTTGAGACACTAGAAAGGACTCTTTAAAGTAGAGATACGAATGAGGACTCTTTAAAATAGAGACACTAGAAAGGACTCTTTAAAGTACAGATACAAGGGAGGACACTTTAAAATAGAGACACGAGGGAGGACTCTTTAAAGTAGAGACACTGGAGAGGACTCTTTAAAGTAGAAGACACTGGAGAGGACTTCCTTTAAAGTAGAGACACTGGAGAGGACTCTTTAAAGTAGAGACACTGGAGAGGACTCCTTAAAGTAGAGACCTAGAAAAAACTCTTTAAAGCAGAGACACTAAATAGGACTCTTTAAAGCAGACACACTAGAGAGGACGACTCTTTAAAGCACAGACACACTAGAGAGGATGACTCTTTAAAGTAGACACACTAGAGAGGACTCTTTAAAAGCCAGACACACTAGACGAGGACGACTCTTTAAAAGTAGACACACTAGAGAGGACTCTTTAAACGCAGCACACTAGAGAGGAGACTCTTTAAAAGTAGACACACTGAGAGGAACTCTTTTACAAGCAGACACACTAGAGAGGACGACTCTTTAAGTAGACACACTAGAGAGGACTCTTTAAAAGTAGATACACTAGAAAGGACTCTTTACAAGTAGAGATACGAAGGAGACTCTTTAAAAATAAGACACTAAGAAAGGACTCTTTTAAAATAAGAGATACGAGGGAGGACTCTTTAAACATCGAGATACGAGGGAAGGACTCTTTAAAAATAGAGATAAGCGAGGGAGGACTCCTTTAAAGTAGAGACACTGGAGAGGACTCTTTAAAGTAGAGACACTGGAGAGGACTCTTTTAAAGTAGAGAAAACTGGAGAGGACTCTTTTTAAAGTAGAGACACTGGAGAGGACTCCTTAAAGTAGACACCTAGAAAAGACTCTTTAAAGAGAGACACTAAATAGGACTCTTTAAGGCAGACACACTAAGAGAGAGGACTCTTAAAGCAGCCACACTAGAGAGGAACTCTTTTAAAGTAGACACACTAGAGAGGACTCTTTAAAGTAGATACACTAGAGAGGACTCTTTAAAGGTTTCCCTATAATATTGAATCAGTGAACTCTTACGGGGTTTTGCGTCAGAGAGATCCGGATGTCTCCATGGATACGGTGCAGCGTTGAGTCCGTTAGTGTCATGGCCGCCGTGGCCGCCACGCTCTTCTTCTGCTCCGACGATCCGCTCTTCATGGAAACATCTGAACTCTTCTTCTTCTTCTTCTTCTCCTCGTCCTCAGACTGCGATGCTCCATCTCTTTTCTTCTTCTGTGGTTTTTTGTCCGACTCAGCGGATGTTTTTCCGTCTGTCTTCTCAGGTTTCTCTTCCTTCTTCTTCAGGTCTTTCGTGGCCGTTTTCTTCACCTCCGTTTCTTCTTTCTTCTTCTGTGGTTTCGTGTCTTCGGTGCACTTCTTGTCCGACTCAGCGGATGTTTTTCCGTCCGTCTTCTCAGGTTTCTCTTCCTTCTTCTTCAGGTCTTTCGTGGCCGTTTTCTTCACCTCCGTTTCTTCTTTCTTCTTCTGTGGTTTCGTGTCTTCGGTGCATTTCTTGTCCGACTCAGCGGATGTTTTTCCGTCTGTCTTCTCAGGTTTCTCCTCCTTCTTCTTCAGGTCTTTCGTGGCCGTTTTCTTCACCTCCGTTTCTTCTTTCTTCTTCTGTGGTTTAGTCGTCTGCTCTGCGGTTGTTTTCCCGTCAGACACATCTTTCTTCTTCTGGTCTTTCGTGGCCATTTTCTCCGCGTTGCTTTCTTTCTTCTCTGAGGTTTTGGACGTAGGTTTTTTCTCCTCTTCGCTCTTTTTCATCGCCTCATTTTCCTTTTTGCCCTCCGTTCCCTTCTTGTCTTTTTTGTCGTCCACTTTTCTATCCTCAGATGTCTTCTCCTTCTTCTCTTCTTCCTCCTCCTTCTTCCCTTCTTCCTCCTCCTTCCTCTTCCTCTCCATCGTCACTCTTCCCATCATCGTCTTCATCTGGACTTTCGCCCCTTTTCCTGGCGTCGCCTTCACGATTTTCCCGATGATTTTCCTCTCGTCTTTCTTCTCTTCCTCCTTCTTGTCCTTCACTTCCTCTGGGATTTTAATTGAAACGTCGTTCTTCTGTTCGTCCGTCTTCACCTCCTTCTTCTTCTCTGCTGCTGCTGTTGTTGTTGTTGTTTTCTGACTGGAGGCGTTGCCCTCTTCCTCTCTTCCTCCACTTCCTGTCTGTTTCTCTGCAGGTTTCTGATATTTCTTGTCGACGATCTTCTCACTTTTCGAGGTCTTTGTCTCTGACTTCCTGAGACTCGCGGTGGTTTCTTTGTCGTTCTTTTTGTCCGATGTTGTCGTCTGACTCCTTCTAGTAACCTCCGAGCTGGTCGTGGCTGCATCCCTCCTGAGAAATGTTTTATATGGTTAATTAACACGTAATTATTTGACTTACAAAAAAATCAAAAAATATGTTATAAATGCTCAAATAGAGAAAGCATCTTAATAAATAATAAATGATTTCCTAAGAAAAGTCAATTAAAATGGTGTATCTTTTCCCGTTAAGCAAATGTTTTACTTTCCGTTCCACAGCGCACCAACGGCTCGACAACGACTTTACGGCAGCACTGTCCAACTCTGTTCACAGTTTCTGGTCCGATCTGCCCTGCGTGCGAGATGGTCCGCCATATTTGACAACTACACACGGCAACCGTACTTGCCATCCTTGAGACCTCAGAAATCGAGAGCATTTCAAAACTGGGGGG
>RQJG01020301.1:0-22277 GCA_009756435.1 Chionodraco myersi
GGCTCCATACATTTTATTATCGATATAGTTAGATTCCACCCTCATGATTATGGATCTGAGAGTGAATTGTTTTCTAACGCGACCCTTTTATTTATATTAGGTCTTAAAGTTTGTGCATCAATTAGGGCGTGGTCACATTGAGTGACGGCTCTGTCCAGTGCCTGCCGCTGCTAGCTTCTTGTCTCTCTGCTAGCTGCTCCGTGAAGCTACAGGGACTCTGCCTACTCAGCTGATCCAGGAAACCCAACCTGTAGCCGGCCGTGGTTGTTTGTTCTTCATGCTTATATATCGGACTATTGTGACTCGCTCTGCGGTTAAAACAGACGGTGCATGAATGCGGTAAGTGAAATTCGAGTGCTTTATTTATGTGTTAATGATTTTAATCAGCTACGTAATGAATAGTAAGGCTTGGGTTAGCATGTAAGCTAGTGGTAGCTACATCGGTGCTAACGATGCTAATCGTAGCCTCCAAGTTAAAATCATAGACTGTATATATAAAGGTTCAAACGAAATAGACAAGTGTTAAGCGTTAAGTGGGATAATACTGTTGAACAAACGGCTTTTGTTTGAGGTTGATAAAATAAGGTTACATCCTTGTAACTTAGAGATATTTTATTATGTAGGAGGACCTGTATGCATCGCTAAGGTTAATTTAAATTGGCTATGCTCAAGTATGTAGACAAGTTAATGTCGAAGTAGTTATGTGAAATCAACCTCACAATAAGATGTGTGTATGTTACAATTATTAATGTCATATTTCAAGATGATTACTTAGATATTACAATATGGTTGGTTGAGCTGGAGTTCATTATTGAGCTTACACCTTAACGTCACAGTCATCTGAAGAACGAACCCAAACCTTATTGTTTTTATTAATTGCATTACCAAATGGGTATCAAATAAACAGTAAGCATTGGTAACACAACTTCCAAAGTTACAGTAAAATAAAAAGGACCCTGACTCGGACAATACACTATCCAACATGTTCAACAGAAGAGAATCAGTTATATTGTGTGTACACATGGTACTTTACATATATATATATATCTGTTTGTTTAAGGTGTCCAGGTGATGCAGACAGGCTGGACCAGAGAGTGAGACAGAACTGGACTCCTCACAGCAGTGAACTTCAGCTCAGGTACAAAGACTCTTTTTTTCATACTGTACAAAGAATCAAGAAAGATATTGTATTGTATAAGTATTGACTTTAATACACTGATATACATTCCAATAAACAATACTAAATACTCGATCACCTACACATCAGTTAAGTTGAGGGTTTATTCCATGCAAAAAGTTACATTTTAGATATTTAGCAATATGACTTTGTCAGCTTTCTAATTTAATGTATTGAAGGCAAAGATATTTAACACATAGTGAGAACTGCTACTATTTATCTCTCAATATTGTCGTGGTAAAAGTTATTCTTTCAGTGAGACAACAGAGCAAGCTTCTACAGTTGCACTACGTTTTTGATAACAGTTAAATATTATTTTGATAATAACATATATTTCAATGTTGATGAACTTCATACTGTTCATTCATAATCTGATTGCTCACTGTTAAAAAAACAAAAAACCATTACAATTACAAAATAATTATATCTACAGCCCCTAAACACACGAACACACCGCTTTCATAAATAACACACTTGTTCTGCAATAATATGTTTTATGTTTCCTGTCATTTTTGTTAGGAAAGGACATGCCTGAAAGACACGACATGTTCTCCTTCTCTGAGGGTCAAGAAGAACATCCAAGAGGAACATTAAAAGCTGATGTTATGAGACACTCCATCAACTGATTATTTCTATTTGCCTCACTTTATGAGCTTCACATCACTTGTGCCTTGTACCGCAGAGTTTGCAACGTCACAAATAAATGGGGCCAATCTTCAGTCGGATGTGAATGTGTAATCTAACATTTTCAGTAAGAATAATGGACAAAAGGAATGCAAATACAAATACAATTTATTGAAATGTGAACCAAAAGTTAATCAAATGTTTTAAATAAAAAGCACATATGGACAGAAGGTGTAAACCTATTAAATGTATAAATAAACACATTTAGTCAAATAACGTGACAGACTAGGCCTGTGCAGTTGGTATCAGCTATGCCCAGCATGGGCTCCTCTATCAGGCCTCTCTACACCAACAGACTGGACGTCCATCACACGGAGGTTTCTCCCTGAAGTCTCTGCAGCTCTCTGGACACCATGCTGTCTCAATCCGTCCACACTGAATATGAGAGGGGGAAAATGAAAATAATAAATGCTTTAGACAATAAGAAACTTAAAGTTGACTGTTGAGTTGCTCAGTTTTTTTAGATTGTCAATACTATTACTGTATAACTAATATATCAGGTTAAGAGGCACATTCAAAAAAAGATTGGTCTTTAAATACATTTTGTCTTTTGAATTGTTTGTCTAAAGTCAAGGATCTAGAACTGGTACTTAGTTTTAATGATACAGTCTGGTTATTATGCTGTTTGGAGGAGGCCTCACAGGTAAGAGCACTAACTAGCTACCATCCCATGTACCTTAGCTTGACTTAAATGTATTAAACGTATGGTTAAGTGATATCAAAATATAAATAACTAATGTCATGCAAACATATTAATATTTGCTTGATTCCAGAGTTGAATTTAGCACAATTGCATATAAACGTTAAGGGGTTTTAAGATTCTGAAGTATTATGCTAAAAACTCAATAACTTAGATTATTATTTATAGTTTTGCTGAATAGTTTCATGGCCGCTTACCTTAGAAACGTAAAATGCGACGGCAGTGTGCAGATGGGGAGCATGTTAGCTTAGCTTGGTAGCTTCAGCTAGCTCTGGCACTTCCAGCTGGGTGGCAGCAGGTCCCGCCTCGGCTCCGCCTCTTTGCCCTTATTTGGAGCAGGCTGGAGAAGGCGGGAGTTGAACTCTGACGTCACTGTCGAGCCGTTAGTGGCCGACTCCGCCTACTAAGGGCTTCACGGCAACTCTGCAGATTCCTATGGGTGACGTCACGGACCCTACGTCCATTTATATATACAGTCTATGGTTCACACCAGAAAAAGTCCCTGGGGGTGGATTAGGCAAATGAAGCCGCTGACGTCACTTCTTCTTCTTCTGCTTTGGGTTTACTGGCAGGCCGCAAACCACTTCAGGCCGCCCAAAGTCCCCGGCCGGAAGTCCCCGGAGTTGGGGAAGGCTTCAGTAGAAGCTGCTGGGACTCCCAGCAGCTTCTACTGAAAACGCTTCCGAGTAATTGCCAGAACGCCGACACCGTCCTTCATCTCCACCGTCCCATGTTTTATTTTGTGTTGCCATAAGTTAGTCTCTCTGCGTTTCTGCGCTGGGCTAATGCTAATAATGCTAATGCGAGGATAATAAAATGGCGGCTTCACAAAACTTTTTGGGAGTTTTACGGGGCGTGGTTTGCAATCCGCCCAGCCAATCAGGAATATAGCTCTTTTCTCAAAAAAGCAATAGAGGCCAAGGCACGCCCATCTACTTCCGGCCCATGGGACCCCGGAAGCGAAAAATTAACATTGAATTCAATGGAGAGAGAAAACGTATCTTTTGATCCCGTTTGAATTGTGCCACGAACTACACATATGATTTTTGTCAATCTTAAACAATAAGTTCCATGTCAAAAAAGTCACATTTTGTCGTAAAACTGTTGAAATATAAGACTATGAAAAATACGCGACTACAAAGCCTACAAATCCCAAATCCCATTCTGGCTCGCGTAAGTGATGTCACAGGCGATAATGCTCCAAGTGGGTGTGACTCGTAATTAAAGCGAAGAAGAAGAAGATCTCATAACTGATTTATTCCCTCCAATAAATAAGAGATTGCTAAAAATAAATTCACTTTTACAAGATGCCTGTGTGCTTTGTACCAGGTTGTAATCACATAAGTGATCATACTTATAGATCTTAGCTCGTTCTATCGCTTCCCGTCTGATGAAAGGACCAGGAGTCGTTGGACCAAACATATCAGGTAATACACATGTTGTGCATGGAACATAGTCAAGCTAGCTACATAGCTAGTAGCGAGCACGTTAGTTAGCATCACATTACTTAGCCTTGTCATTTGTATTAGCCTTAACATGAAGTGAACCCAAATGTTAAACAGTAAGAGTAGTCATGATGGTAAGTATTTTGTGAAACATTTGAAGAGGAGCCTATCGCCCCCTCCCCCAGGTGCTAAGGGGGCGGGAGGTAGGCTAACGGCAGATTAGCATCTGCGATCTTTTCTACTTAATGCTATCTGCTCAAATGGTTAACATTGAACATTAAAAGATCAGGCAGTTCAGGGAGAGTCGAAGGAAGGCAGGCAGCTTTGCATGACATTTATTTATTTATTTATAGAAAGACCATGCATACAAAAACATTAATCTCAGCAAAGAGAAGAGATGCAATATGCCAGATTATAGCTAATAGCTAATTTCCATCTGTGGTCCATTCTTCTGGACGTGTTTCATTGTGATGATAGTGAGTCAATCTGTTTGTTTGAAAGACAGTAGTTGAGTGATTACTGAGAGAACATTATTAAAAGAGATAATTCTTTAAAGTGTTGTTACTGACCTTTTTCTCTTTTATTTTCTTTACCTCACCTGTAACTGCTGAGACCCTGAGGAACATGCACACTGACCTGCTCTGGCAACCTGATTTCCACTGTACGTAATAGTATTTGGTTATGGTATATTATTTATATACATCAAAGGCACAATGCACCCCCAGAGACACACATGTATTGAGTGTGATATTGTGCATAGGTCAAGTGAAATCATCTTTACACACTAGAAAACTGTAGGAGCGGCAACTTGTTTTGAAATTGAATTTTTAATATCCGAAAATGAAGTTGATCTGTTTTCTTTATTCTTCTCTCTTCCCAGCTCCATCCATCACCGTGCTCTGTTCCTGTAGGTCCTGCTTGCTAATCAATGCTTTATTTTTTTACACAATTACAAACAAAGTCAATGTATTGTATGACATGAAGTTGTGCTTCATTCGGAGTCAATAATAAATTATTTCTGCCTTCAACTGCACAATGACTGGACTGCAGCCGACATCCATGTAGCTGCCCCCAGTAGGATGAACCAAGCAAAGAGGGTCACCATCATGCCCAAGGACATCCAGCTGGCCCGCCGCATCCGCGGAGAGAGGGCTTAGACTGACCTGAGACCAGCACACCCAAACACAACGGCTCTTTTAAGAGCCACCTACAGTTTCAAAGAGTTGCAATCCTACGTTATTATAATTATTAAACTGGTTCATGTATCACTTAGTTTACTGAACCGTGATGAATGAAAGAAATGAGTGAGGTAGTGGTTTAAAGAAGTTACAAAGACATTAATATATGAGTAACAGGTCAGTGTAAACACAAGCTTCTGTCAATTATGGATCATTCAAACTATTTATATAAAAATATGTAATAACGTTCTAAAACAAGTATTCGGTATATTCCTTGATAGCTTTTGGAGAAGGTTGTTTTTAAGTTTACTAAAATCTATCGTTTCAACTGTTTCACTTTATAAAAAGGAACAGGTGAGTAGAGCATCATTGAGTTTCTTATTCTGTCAGTAAATTATCCAAATGAAATGTTTATCATTATTTTATTCAACCCTAAACAAATTGATTGTACCTTTTAATAATGACTTTACATGGTTAAGTTAAATTAACTTCAGAAAATCAAATCTGTTCTGAGAAAAAACTAATAAATGTTTAAAGATAGGAACTTGCCATCCCACTGAAAAACAGTCCGTAGAGATTTAAAGGCGTAGTTGTAGTTAAGTCCAACGTTTCATTTGGATTCATTTCTCCAACAGTCAACTATTTTCATAAAGAATATATATATTTTTCAAAGTCAACTTTATTGTCACTCTTACTCAGTTTGTGTTTATAGACAGAGAGATCAAAAAGACTTTTAAATCAAATAAAATTATACAATTTACAGATATGTATACAAATATATATATATATATATCCTATATAATGATGGTGGACACTTCACCTCCAGCAGGGCAGATGGCTGCACAAGTCCATCGGGGGATGCTCCCAAAACACCGACTCACTCACAAAGAGACCAGACTCGAACACGGTCTCCTGATAGGCCTGCACAAAAGCCTTCACCCCTTCGGCCTCGTTTACAACCCCCCAGTTGACAGCCATGACTCCGTCCAAGTTGTACGCCCCGAGCACCCTCTTCATGAGGGACGCGCATGGAGTGGATGAAAGTCCCGACCGCAGCACAGCACCAAACTTGCTGGCTGTCCACCTGCCCCGCCTGTGTAACTGCCACTTTGTCCGCTGTCCTCCGGTGGCTGTCTGGATGGCAGCTTGCTGGTCTCTGCTCAGTCGCATTGAGGCAAGAATTGCCTCAAGCCCCCGACCCCCATGCCCCTTCACCAGCTCCGGCACGGTGACAATGGCCCGATGTTGAGGCCGCGGCTCTGGCTCAGGTGACAAAAGCCATGCCATGCCACACTGTGCGCCCCTCAGTGCAGACCTGAACCAGTCTACATCCTGAGTGGCGATGTCTCTGGCCAGTGGGTTGTATGTCTCCTCTCACTGTTGGTAGAGTTGAGACACCGGCTGGACTACTTTGGAAGTGCCAGGCTTCCTCCACTGGCACTTGCCAATGCTGCAGCGTGGCTGCATTTGTACATCCCCCGTGCACAATCACAGACAGCGCTCTGCATCGCGCAATCGTCTCCCATGCAGATCTGTACAAATAAAGTAAGTACCATGTTTGTTAGCATGCTATAATAGATTGAATGACACTTGGCACAAGGATGGTCCGGATCTGGGGGTGGGAGGGGTTATTTTTCCATAGTTTTGTCTGATTGTTGTTATTGGTTGTTTTTTCTGTATTTTTTGTAATGTGTGTTGTACTGGTTGTGATTGTACATTGTATTTTTCTAAATGTGTATGAATACATTTTTGAAAAACATTTGATCAACAATAACAAAGGATTTGGTCAGGATCTAGACTCAGTGTGTAGTTTATTAATTAATCAACGCTCTCTACATTAGGAAAACACATACCAGTGTACCCGAGGGAGTCACACACAGCTGTGCCTGGATAACCAAACAAATTGACAAGATAACCAAAACCCTTGAATCTACACACAGCAAATAAACTCAAAAGACACAACGAGATGTAAAAGGAGATCACACATACAGTATAGTCGATATAAAACTGGCCGCTTCAATCTGAAGAGCAACTAAAACAAAACACGGGAGTTTACCTTGTTCTTGTGAACACTAATGTTATCCACAGCATACACAGAGACCACGAAGTTCTAAAGGAGAAAACTAGTTCCTGAAACAAAACACGTTAGTGTACCTTGTTAGCTAATGTTAGCTAGCTGACATTAACGTTACACATTGCACTCATATTACTCACCAACATCTTGTAAAGCCGGTCCCGCTGCTCTTACAGAACCGACTAACTCCCCTTTCGTGTATGTACAGCTCTCAACGTGTCCAGACTTGTAGTCCCCTCGTTTTATACTTTTATTCTCATTCTGAAAGAAACAGGTGAAATTTGCTAACGTGACGGCCGTCTTTGTGATGGTGACGCGTATTGTGCGAGACCAGAGACCTGTAGTTCACTCAGCGGTTTCACACCAAAAAATGTGTAACTTCACAGTTTTACGACACATTTAAAACAATTTGACTTGCAAAATATTCTTTTAAATTGACAAACATCATATGTGTCATTCGTGGCACAATTCAAACGGGATCAAAAGATAACCTTTCTCTCTCCATTGACTTCACTGTATAATTTTACGCTTCCGGGGTCCCATGGAGGCTCCCGGAAAGGGAGGGACTTCGCCTCTCTATAGAGTCTGGCTGCAGACCGCAGCAAGGAGGCGGATCCTATAGGGGCGGATCCTATGGGGGCGTTTCCTACAGTGAACGACGGGAGCCGGCTCTCTTGTTTTTGCGGAGGGATCTAGATCGGCATGAAGGCACATTATGCAATGTGCAATGTGGACATTATCCCGCTTATTACACATGGCCACATTCTCAACAAAGTAACGACATGACTCCCAATAATAATTGAAATGCTTTTATGGATTTAGAAAAAGATTTTATTGATTTAAAAAATAGTTTTTTGTATTGATTTAAATTAACATGCATCCGCTAAGAAAAGTAGTCCGTTGTTACTGTTTGAACTAACGTAACAACGGCAGGAACTGCTTCTATAGTGTTTTGAGGAACTTTTTGATTACAGATTTGAAAACATCGTTGCTTGCTTTAAAAGTAGCACAATTCATTATGTCAAACCTTGAAAGATATCCCTGCCCTAATGCCAAAAGTAACTGGCAACTGAATATATGTCGCCGTAGCTATGATGTCTATGTCTGGACAGCTGCGTAAAAAGGAGGGTTTCTGACCCATTACTTCTCTTCCTACTTTTTGTCCCCCTCTTCTCCCCGCTGCAGCCTAGCAGCGGATCTCAAAGCACGCTCCCCTCTCCTGCAGGGAGAAAAACTATATTTATATACTTTATATAGGTTGATACAGTAGCCCCTTTTTTTAAATAGTTTTTATAGGTGTTGCTATCTGTTTTGTGTAGCGTGGTTCTACAAGCAAGTCAATGCATGCATTGGGTGGTATCAGAGAGTTACACGGGTCTGTAAATGCAATGAAAACAATTGGCCACAGCAAATAATTTATATTAAACATGTCATTTTTACTTTTGAATACTTTAGTAGGCTACAAAGGATGTCTTGAATAATTTAAGTGATATATGTGTACACATATAAATCATTAGTCAAAACAGCGCTACATTTGATTTAATTAAAAGGTATAATATGTGGTCAACTGAAGAGCCCTTTGGGAGCCGAAAGAGCCGGCTCTTCTTGGTGAGCCAAATGATCCGGATCAGCAAGAAGAGCCGGAATTCCCATCACTAGAACAATGACTTCTTCTGCGAGGATTTATAAAAGCAGCTGGATAAAAAAAGTTAGGAAACGCCCCTATAGGAAACGCCTCCTTGCTGCGGTCTGCAGCCAGACCCATCTCCAAAAAAGAGCCGCTCGAAAGTCCCTGCTCTCTAGTGCGGCTTTCACACCAGCGCTTTTCAGTTTCTAGCTCCGAGCGGGAGCTTTTCTGGTTCAGCTCCGGTTTCCCTTTTCAGCTCCCGCTCTGTGCACAACGCCCACTGGCGCCCCAGAGCTGCCTCTGCTGCGTCATGACGTCACCGTTTACATCGCTGATTTGCTCCCCAACGGCAGCTCACAACAACAACAACAACAGCGTCGGGTCGATGATCGTGTTGCTTTTAATCACACGAAGCCAGAATAAATTGAATAACGACTTCTCCAACCTTATGCTTTGCTCCAGAGTGCCGTGGTTCATTGTTTATTAATGTGTTTCTGCAGCATTTACCGACCGCTGCAGTGCTGGCTGCTCTTCCAGGGGAGTTTATTCTCCCGTTAGCTCCCGGTTAGCTCACACTGCAGCGGCCGCTCTAAAGTATTCACTGTCCGACTCACACAAGCAGCTGATGCATATCCCCAGTTCCCCTTAGCCTAAGTGAATGTGTGTCAGTCTGAATTGACACTGTTAGGTATCACAACGCTGTTATGAAAGTTTCTCTGGTATAAAACGGGTGATGTTAGCATAGCAACCGAAGCTAAACTGACTACTTGCATCCGATAGCTGAAATAATACAAAACAACACGTCTGCCTCTCTCCACAATGATCGATAACAGTGAACGGATGGTCAAAGTAAGGCACAAATAAACAGAATCACACGAAGCCTGGTTAGTGCTGCCTGACTTTAGAAAGTGTGTTTATAGGCACTACTGCTTGTAGGCAGGCATAACAGTCGACCCATGGGAGGTGGGTTTAGTTTCCTGCACGCCTCGACGTAAGAGAGACGTAAGCGACGTCGCCTCTTAGCTCCAAAGCTCTTGCCTCTGGGCCGACAATTTTTTGGAGCTGGAAATGAAGCGGATTCCGGAGCTAAGAGCCGGCGCCGCTGCGGTGTGAACAGGAAAACCCGGCGCTTTTCAGGCTCCAGCTCCGAGCCGGAGCTGAAAAGGCGCTGGTGTGAAAGGGGCATAGCAGGGACTTTCGAGGGGGTAAAAAGGTTCGCATGAACTACTTTTAGTACCGGCTCTTTTTGGTGTGAACGCGATCATGAACTAAGTTCGCATGAACCTTTGTGGGAAAAGTACCGCAGTGTGAACGCGGCTATTAGCCGCGTTCACACTGCGGTACACTGCGGTACACTGCGGTACCGAATTCACAATGTCCCAGTCCGGCCCTGGGGCCTCATTTATAAAGGGATATACGCTCAAAAAATGGCGTCCGCCAGTTTCTACGCAATGTTTTCGATTTATAAAATACTAACTTGACGGGAAAACGTGCGGTCCTCCACGCAAACTCTAACCCATGCGTACGCACTGAGCACAAAAACGGGAGAGACGAGAAACTGCGACACCGTTGGCAGAAGGAAGAATGGAGAGAAATATGTGGAAATAATACCATAAATAAAACGTTACCTCTCATTTATCATATATGAAGAATTCATTTTCACACATTGATTAAAGCCAATCTTAAAATGATTTAACAAACGCCTGTTTGCGACTCCTCAGTGCACACAAACACATAACTTGGAGAAATAAATAAATACGGATATGTTATTTAAAACCACCTCGAATATGTTGTGTTAATGTTATGAAATGTTTTCTCTTAAATTATGCGGTAAGCAGGAGGACAGAATTACGTCTAAACTGACGCCGTTTTGTATTTCTATAGGTTGTACGAGCATGGTTTTATATACTATCACGTTTAGTCGTGTTGTATGCCGTTTGCCAAGACTTGATAAGTTGCTCGTAAAACACAGGAGGTATGGAAACTAAGAACACCATATGTGGTAAATTGTACAGCTAATATAACACATCACATTAGTTGTATTTCCTTTAACTGGTGGATATAGGGTTGCTGCGGGGGCACAGGCTGCAGTGGAGACGCTGCGCACAGCTGATCGACAGCTGGAACACAAACCACCAAATACAAAAACATAATTCAGATCCAGTCGTCATGACTCCACTCCCACTTCCCCGATCATTTATTAGAGTTTCTCATCAAGGGGGCAGTGGCGGAGCCAGGACATTTTCAGTGGGGTGGCCAGGATGGAACCAGTGATCATTTTGGGGTGGCATTGAAATCACTATTATATGAACATAATAAAAATGAACATCTCACTAGAAAAAAGGGGTTATTTAAGGCACCCACAACACACCTCTACATTATTTGGGATTGAGTGGTGGAATAGATCAAATCATATTCAGTATATCTAACAATTTTGTTCGTATTCCCGCAGGCAAAGTATCAATGAAGCTTACATTATACAAATGTAGTGTAATATACAGACTGTTTAGGTTATGGTGATCAGCAGCCCTATGGTGATCAGCAGCCCTATGAGCTCATTCTCTCAGTGTATCATCAGGAACACAGACACACACACATCATTTAAATAAGAGTTTTTAAATTAAATGATAGGTTAAGAATAAACATCTTAAAGTAAATAACAATAAACAATAGCCCTTAACCCTGTAAGGTCCCCGGTTGTAATTTTACAACATTACTTGAAGCTATCCTAAAAAAGTCAGTAAATGTTTTGGTTTTTTAAAAGACTACATTTACATAGTCAACAGGTCCTTTTGTTCAGCCTCACAATGCTGTTGGGTAGTAAATGTGTTATAGGTTAGACCCTCCAGAAAAACGCAATTCTGCGATCGCAGAATTTACCGCATAATCAGCAAAATGGCGCAGATTTTTAAAAGGCCGCATATTTATTAAAAAGCCGCATAATCCCCGCATTTTTCCACACAAAGTTGAGAAGAAAAAAAAGTTATCTCGTCTTGACGTGAAGTGATGATGATGATGATGATGATGATGCTGCGACGTCATCAGCTCGCGCATCACAGAAGGTAAACAACACCGTAGAGTCAACGTGTGGAGCTCACAAGAGAGAGAAAACACCAGGATGAAAAAATCTAATCCATCTCATTTACCGACGAACGTTTCTGCTAAAGACCGGGCAAAGCAGTTCCCCGATGTCTTGCACGAAAGTGGGGGGAAACTATTCTGCACCCCGTGCAACTGTGTTGGAGCATAAGAGAACATCGACGTGACGACCCACTTTGATTCATTCAAACATTCGAAAATGCTTTCTGCTGCTGCGGACAAGAAAGCCAAACAACTCACGTTCACCGAGGCATCGACCTCCAAAACCCTTTCGAGGGCTACAAGAAACGAGGTGAGTAGCCTACAAGACTGAAGCTGGTCAGATAACGAACAAGTAAATGAAAACAGAATGAGGCGGAGAAGTGTGTGTGTGTGTGTGTGTGTGTGTGAGAGAGAGAGAGTGTGATTAAAATAGCCCAATTTCTTTTACAAAAATAAACATTGAATGTGTTTAATTGAATAGTAAAGGGGTTTAACGTTAGTGGCAGGTTGTGTGTGAGAGAGAATAAATAAATAAGACATTCCAATATTTATTTTTTCTGCATATTTAGCATATTTCGCAACTTTCCACATATTTGGCAATTTCACCGCATAAAATCACATAAAACCCCGCATGTTTGATCGCATTATCAAGGATTTTTGCCCGCGTTTTTATGTGAGCCGCTGAGGAGACTGCTGGACAAGGATGTGATCTGGCACTGGCTGCCCAAACATGATGCCACCATGAAGGAAATCAAGGCACTGGTCACGGCGGTGCCAGTCCTAAGGTACTATGACGTCCGCAAGCCAGTCACCGTACAGAGCGACTCCAGTCAGGCGGGTCTGGGCTGCTGCTTGCTTCAAGGGGGACAGCCTGTCGCATTCGCCTCCCGGGCATTGACCCAAACAGAGCAACATTACGCACAGATTGAAAAGGAGTGCCTGAGCATCGTATTCGCCTGCCAACGCTTCCACTACTACCTATATGGGAGGAGTGATGTGACTGCAGAGACCGACCACCGCCGCTGGTGTCCATCTTCACCAAGCCCCTCCTCAGTGCGCCTTCAGAGCATGCTCCTCACACTTCAGAGCATGCTCCTCACACTTCAGAGCATGCTCCTCACACTTCAGAACTACTGCCTTGCAGTGGTATACAAGCCAGGCCCTGAGATGTACATAAGTGACACGCTCAGCAGAGCCACAGAGAACAGACACACTGTACCAACGTGAAGTGGTCTGCAGCATGCAGCAGGAGCAGGGTGACACGGCGGCCATTCAGCAGGCAGACTATTTAAATGTCAGCAGCCAACGCCTGGCACAGATTCGGACACACACTGAGGAGGATGTGTGTCTTCAAACACTTAAGTCTGTCGTGCTGGAGGGATGGCCAGGACACAAAGAGGAGACCCCTGTAGCCGTCAGGGACTACTGGGCCCTCAGAGATGAGATAAGTGCCCAGGATGGCGTGCTCTTCAGGAGTCAGCGCGTCATCATTCCAAAAGCTATGCGCCCGGAAATGCTGAGACGGATCCACTGCAACCACGTGGGGGGCGAGGCGTGCTACAGGCAGGCCCGTGATACACTTCATCGGCTATGGGCTCAATCCCTGTCAAGCCGGCCAGCAGCTCATGCTGCTTCCTTTGATACAGCTCCGGGGCAACTGACTGTCACAGTCTGCTTCCTCACTCACCTATTCTCTGCATTAACTTTCCTTAGTCACCTGGTAGTCACACCCTGTCTCTCTCTCACTCTGTTGCACCCATCAGCTCCATTAGTATTTAGGCCCACTTCACTTTCACCTCAGTGCCAGATCGTACTTTGCAGCATGCCAGTCTTTCCCGCATTACCCTTCAGATTGCTCTCCCGGTTTCGACCCTGCCTGTCCCTGACCAGCCTGCCTCGCCTGCTCCCTGACCCGTTCTGTACCTGCGACTCCCGTCCTGCTTTCTCCTGGAACCCTCGCCTGTCCCCGACCAGCCCTTTGCCTCCTATCTGCCGTTTTGTCTCCTACCAGCCTATTGCCATCAATAAAGTTGGTTACCGACTATCCCTGGTTCCCCGTGTTCTGCATGTTGGTCCTCAGCTCGTTTGTGACACTGACACACCGAAAGGGAGTTTCAGCCAGCGTGTCCTACCCCACGGTGTCCAGAATGTTGTCATCAGGCTGCTTTCTTCATCCAAGCGGCACTGCAGGAATGCATCACGTGCATCCACCAGGGTGAATATACGTGCCTTTGGCAGCTTATACAACACGTCATCTAAAGTGGGCATAAGGTAGTGGGACCGTTTCAGAGCACGGTTGAGAGCCTTCGGGTCAATGCATAGTCTCAATTTGTCTGGCTTTTTCACTATGACTAGATTGCTAATCCAGTCCGTGGGTTGAGTGACTGTGGTCAAGTGTCCCTCCTCTTCATATCGATCAAGCTGAGCCTTAACAGCTGCCTTGAGGGCCACTGGAACGTTCCTGGGAGCACACTGCACCGGTGCCACAGTGCTGTCCAGCTCAAAGTGAATCTCACCGGGCAGAGACTCAGCAGGGCTGGTGAACACGTCGTGGTAGGTGCTGACCAGACACTCCTTGGTCAGGTCTCCCTTCCTGCAGTGCTCCACCTTATTCAGCTCCTCAGGAATGGTGAAGCGTATCAGACCAAGTCTCTCACATGTCTCACCCGAAAGCAAGGGCCTCTGGCCAGTATGCACAATCTCAAAGTCCAGTCTGTGCGTCTTACCCCTAATGACGCATTGTGTGCTGTACACACCTAATGAGCTCATCCACTCACTGTTGTATAGTTTTAATCTGGTGAGACTCTTCAGAAGAGGCGTTCTAGGCGCCAGTGTCGTCTTGTCCTTGATGCTCATCACATTGCAAGTGGCTCCAGAGTCGAGCTGGCACCTCTGAACCCCACTTTGCAGTGGCAGGTTGACAAACCACTTTTTACCTCGAGTGTTCACAGCCCCCACGCTCTCCGCTGTGTACACGTCTCTCTCATCGCTGTCCTCCAGTTCCCCTGGCAACGGGTCATCCACAGCATTCAACTGGCGTGCCTGCTGGCCTCTTTTCATGCATACTTTTGCAAAATGGTTAGCAGTGCCACACGAGCGGCACGATTTACCAAAAGCAGGGCACAGGCCCCGCCCACGCTTGTGCCGTGTGCCACAGTACTTGCATTCGCCACCGTCTCTCATGCTCTGTGGTTGTGCAGATGTGTTGGTGGACTCGGATGGCCTGCTGGCAGACCTCCGTCCATATCGCTGTCCTTGTGTGGCATCAATGCTGTCCCCAGGTCCAGAGCTGCCCAGTGACATGGTTTTTAACTTGCTGTCCATGACCTCAGCTGCACGGCAAATTTTAATGGCCTCGTCCTTTTCCCTTAGTAAGCGACGTCTAGCACCCTCGTCAGTTATCCCGAGAACAAGCCTGTCCCTTATGAGTTCATCTTTTATAGCTCCATATTCACAAGAGGCAGCCTTTTCCCTCAGCCTGGTAGCAAACGCATCCAAGAGCTCTCCATCCTCTTGTTTAAGGTTGCCAAAAACCTACCTCTCAAAGATTACGTTCTTTGCGGGTGTGAAGTATTGCTCCAGTGCCACCAGTATAGCACCCACATCTTTTTGTTGGTCCGCGGTGAGTCCCAGGTTGTGTTTGTAAACATGTCGGCAGTCGTTCCCCATTAGCCTCCTGAGCGCAGCTGCTTGTACCGGCTTTACTTTCTCGCTGAGCCCGGTCGCAAGCAGATAATCCTCAAATTCTGCTCGAAAGCTCACCCAGTTGCCGTGGATGTCCCCCGCCATCTTCATAGGCTCCGGAGGTGGGATGCTGGATGCCATTGTTCCAACGTGACGCTAATGCTAACAGGCTAACTGAAACTGCTAAACCTCACCAAAGCAAAAAAACGCACTCTGTCTCAGCGACGGACAGTAGCATGCAATCCACAGCTGGGTCCTGTTTGAGCTTCTGACACCATGTTTGTAGTAATAAACAAGGCAAGTCAGGCTGTGTCTCAACGCCGTGTATTCACATTGAGCAGGTAATCATACAACTGAGGTATATTCACGTGAGGCAGATATATATATATATAACACAGGCACAATACGTCCACAGGGTGGAGCTGCAACCTAGCCTAAACCACCCTGTAACAGTTGTCATTTCAGAGACTTTAAAGGTGGGGTAGGTAAGTTTCAGAAACCGGCGCGAGATACACTTTTTGTTATATTCCATGGAATGCTCTTTACATCCCGATAGCAATGAATATCTGAAGTGCTTTGACAACAAATCCATAAAAATGTGTCATCTGTAGAAGCCGTAATACTGTAAAAAGTACAACCAATCCGTTTAGCCGGCCCGGATTGGATGGCCTACCTGCCTGTCAGCCTTCCATCGGGGCACAAACTTATCTCGTGCCCTCATTGGTCATGTGCGCGTTCGTGTGTGTTGGAGGAGGGGCTCTGTGAGGAAGTGGCAGATTTTCTCCGGTTGTGTATTTTCAAATTCTTGCGATCTCGAGCCGGTTTCTCAAACGTACCTACCCCACCTTTAAGGAAACTGAAATAAAAAATGGGATTTTTTTTTAGAAATAAGGCCTGCTTCTCCACAAGTGCGAGGAAACGGCTTGGAGCTGCCACATTTTTGCCGTACATGAACGCCTCAGCTCACTCCCTTCATCTGCTGGACGCTGTCTACCATGGGGCTCTGAGGTTCATAACCAACTGTAAACCCCTCACACACCACTGCACGCTGTGCGCTTTAGTCAACTGGACATATTAATCAATGCGCAGATCACTGCACTGGTACAAACTCATCTATACCTCTATGCTTGGACTGCTGCCCCTCTACATATCCACTTACATATCACACAACCAGTACAGCTACAGACTACGATCTCAAGATTACATCACTCTTTCCGTCTAGGTGACCAGGTGCCAACAAGCCACATGTGGGACAAATAGGACGTTTTTGCGGGACAATGCGGGACATGTTACTGCCTTACTTAGAACTAGATTAGATGTTTATATAATGTCTATCTAACCCTTAAGAATACACATTTCTATGAAACTATAAGCTTATAAATATTAATAACAACGTTTTACTTTGGTTTAATTGTTTGCACACACTATGCAAGTGAAGGAATTAATTATATTTATTTTGAATGGAATTAACATAACAAATTATTATGACTAGAAAAAAATTACCGGATCTAGTTTACTGCCACAGTCTGCTGACCTGTGTGCTAAACGGTAAATAAATCAGTTGCTGTTACCTCATCTCTTTTGGTTTCAGGAGGAATATATAGATCGAGGGGGGTGGTGGTGGTAGAGCAGGCTCGTGACTGTTAGCGCCGGAGCCTCGCTGCGGGGAAACTGTGTCTCGCATAATTGCACCGCATTTGCGCATAATCAATCAATGTTTATTTTCAATCAATGTTTATTTATATATCCCAATATCACAAATGTTACATTTGTCTCAGTGGACTTCACAGTGTGTACAGAATATCAGTATGACAATACGACACCCTCTGTCCTTAGACCCTCACATCGTACAAGGAAAAACTTCCAGAGAAAACCCACAGGTTAAAGGGGACATGGAGAAACCTCAGGGAGAGCAGCAGAGGAGGGATCCCTCTCCCAGGACGGACAGACGTGCAATAGATGCCGTGTGTAAATTGAAAAAATAATACATTTGCAACATAGGTAGTCCAAATGTTTGGAAATGTATGTGTGTATAATAGGAAGATGAATCCACGAGGATATCCATCCAGGACCGATGATCCAGGACCACAGCCACGACTCAAGATCAGGATCATCCATGACTCCGGATCCCGGCGTATATAGACACCAAAAAGAAAGACATTGGGGAAGCTGGGTTAATCGGGAACATGAGAGTACACAGGTACAGACAGAGAGAAGGAAGAAGTGTTCCCCCAACAACTAAGCCTATATCAGCAGAACTAGGGCTGAATCTAATCAGCCCTAACTATAAGCTTTATCAAAAAGGAAGGTCTTAAGCGCACTCTTAAAAACGGATAGGGTGTCTGCCGCCCGAACACAAACTGGAAGCTGATTCCACAAATGTGGAGCTTGATAAGAAAAGGCTCTGCTCCCATTGTACTTTGAGAGACTCTAGGAACAACCAACAACCCTGCATTCTTGGAACGCAATGCCCTAAGATATAAGATACATACAGCCCCACACACTCTGCGTGTTCTGCATGTGGGGAGGGGCAGCCCTGCCCATAAGTTAATACATTTGTCTGTTGATGTATTGACAGCTGACACAGCTTATGGTGATAGCCCTCTACACACCTTTGTAAAAAAGCCTTGTTTAAGATGGGCGACTATCAATCAAATGCGGGACATTGGCAAAATGTGTGCGACAAATTATCAAAATGCTGTGCAGTCAAAGCGGGACACCTGGTCACCCTATGTCCTTCCCCTCAGTACGCACAGAGCTTGGGAAAAAAGCCATGTCATACTCTGCCCCCTCAACCTGGAACACGCTTCAGCAGGAACTTAAGCTGACCAGTTTAATACATATTTTAAACTCATTTTTTTTTAAACTGGAGAAATCATCTGTGGGTGTTTGCCCCTGCAATATCTGACCATATGCATTTTTGAATGACTACTTTTTACAATGTTTTATTTGATTGTTGCCTCTGTCTGTCTGTAACTTTGTGTGGTATTGTTACCAATGATCAAGTCTCTCTTGAGAATGAGACTGTATCCATGATATTTTACCTCTATAAATAAAGGCTAAATAAAAAATAGGGCCATATACAGAACATGTCTCTGAAGTGTTTTTGCTCAAAATACCAAACAGATCACCCATTGTAGCATGCTTCATACCCCTCTATTTCAGCCCTGTTACTAAAGTGCTGATTCTGGGTCTGGTCCTTTAAATGTAACCGAGCTGCTGCTGGCCACGCCCCTTTGGAGGACAGTACCTTTTATATCAGGCTTCTTTACACATACTCTCTCCAATACAGCGTTAGCTCTGAGTGTTAGTGATGCTTGCTAATGTAAACACAGACCATATTACTTCCAAAACACGTTGCTTATTGTTTCTGATAGCAACGTTTCTGATAGGGCCGTGGGCGTAAAGCCAGCCCACATTTTAGTAATGTCGTCATGACCGCAGAAAATCTGGATCAGCTCCGTTGTACCCCCATTTTTAGAGATGTGGGTAACAGGATTTCTGTTAGACGATAATTACCGGTTTTTAGCTGGTAAAATGTATTAAAAAAAACGGTAAATTCAAAACCTGCTGGTCAAAATGTCCGGTAATAATTAGGGATGCTCCGATCGATCATTATCGGCCGATAGTCACTCATAATAGTTTGATCTGTGCTCTCTATAAAGGCCAAGCAGGAGAGCCGATCAGATGACGCAAAATACATGAGACTTTTCTCAAAAGAAGCTCGCCAAAATAGCTTCACCGCTAATGCTAGCTGGGTCTGATCGATATGGACATAAACGCGAGTGAAGTATAACCTGAAGCGAGAGAGAGATCAGAGATTACCTGCAGCTCTTCTGCTGAGACGGACCTGACACACACCTCAAGTTAGACACACTTAGCTATTTTATCTACCTCTGGAACAAGCTAAACTATTCTTCACTGTCGGGTCACTCATTACTGGATTAGCGCGCTGCATGAGTCTGATAAGGACGGGCTGTCAGGAGAGAGAGAGAGAGGAAAAGAGAGTGCCCCGTTTATTTCTCCCGTGTTATTATCCAAAGTTAATGTACTTTTGAATAATGTTCTTCATCTACTATAAATAGTTTGTTTGAATGTAATAATGATGTTGTTTGTGGAAGCGCATCATTTGTTGCCTGTTGGCTGTTTTGGACAGTGAGAAGTTCTCTCTTCACCCTGAGAAGTCGATTGGATTCAGGTCTGTTCTGCCGCCCGCAGTGGGCATCCCCTGCAAAGGATCGGGTGTGTTTCGTGAACGATTTCCAGTTGCCTTGTCGCAGTCAATCAGCTCGGCAAACTATGTTTGTCTTTTTTGCTTGCCTGCCATGATGGTTCTTCACGACTGCTTCTTGAGCTGTAATCACACTTTCACAGACTTTTCTGGTGATTTTAAAGTAGATGACAATTTATGTGTGTCGATTAAGAGGAAAAGATGCCTGGTTTTCTTGTTATTATTGCTGTCAGGAAATGTACAACCTAACCCTGGTCCGCCCAGTAGTCAGATCGCTACTCCTGCTGATTTTAAAGCTAGGTCTGGGTTGGGATTCATCCACTTGAATGTGCGCAGTCTTTTATCTAAAATTAGATTTTGACCGTATTTGGGCAAGCTCGACTGACACTGATGTCGTTGTTCTATCAGAGACGTAGCTAAAAAAAATCTATTTCGGCCTCTGACATATCCTTAAATGGTTACAATGGTGGCGTTGCCATTTATGTGAAGAATAAGTTTTGTGTAACTGTGAAGGAAAGTTCTGATCAGCAATGTGAATGGAAGAAATAGAAGACTGGAGTCCACTTTACATCAAACATCGGAATTTATTGAGAGTATACGGCCGGAGCATTGGCAAGGTTTCCACAAGACTTCCTCATGTAAATCCCAAGCCAACACTAAAGGTTACACAGAAACACAGCGCAAATCTACACAAAGAATATAGGAGGGGCCTATATTCGTGCTCTTTCCATCCTAATCGATCACACACATGTTTAGAGACAAAGAAAGTCTGTTAAAGTCATCTGCGCAATTGGCCACACTCCCCCAAAGGAAGGCAGGACCTTTGACCTGTGCCCTGCTCTAAGTTGCAGGCAGAACACATAGGAAAACACTAAAATTCTCCCCTGCACAGATGTCATTGAAATATTCTCTAACAGTAACCACGTTGGTTTCCAAATCTATCAGCAAGCAACTCGAATTTTTAGCCTTAAAGGGGACCTATCATGCAAAATGCACCTTTGTACGTCTTTTATACATGAATATGTGTCCCCGGTGTTCCAGGGAACTCACCAAGTGTCAGAAAACCCAACCCTCTCTATTTTCCTCCTTCGCCAAATCTCTAAAAAAGGGGCTGCAACGGATCTGAAAAAAACGGATCCAGATTTCAATACTTTTCTACGTCACAGAGAAGTCCTCGGCTTATTGGTCAACTCTCCACCTATCAGGGGAATGAGCCACAGCCACGTGCATGTTGAGCAAAGCCTCTCATATCGTCGCTAATAGAGGCTATCTGGGCAGGCTGTAAATCAATGTACCCACATCTGTGTTTTGTGCCTGCTCTTTGCCAAGGAGTGTTCTAAATAGTTAAACGTTTGTGCTTTGTTGGCTTACAAGAGCTCGGAATGGGGAGACTGGCATTTAGCAATCCGAGTCAGTGTGAGTCAAAAAGTAGAGTGAGATCTGTGCTTAGAACTATCATTTACAAAGGGACATGTGCACAAAGATCGCACAAGGCAGATTTTACTGTTTGAATGGGGTGTTCCAGAACATTTTGACACGACGGACACATAGTTTATAAACTTATGTCTCATCCGAGAACCACGGATAGTGCCCTTCCATAAGTCAATGCTAAACCCAGGGATCCAATTACCGAAGATCTTGGCGGGACCCGTCTGCATAGGCCAGTGAGGACAATACATCACAATATTGAAGCTGTAGAGTGTTCTATATTTAGCCGTGTTTTTCCTGATAAAGACACTATCTTCCTAGCACTTGAGTACCATAGTAGCTTGTAGGTCGCCGTATAATGTCCCAGGCTCGCCAACCCCAAGAGTAAGCTAAATCCTGGATTAGGTGTTTATATATTTTGAGTAGAGTCACTTCTCTCTTTTGATGACGACACAATGAGATGTTGACTGCACGGGACCGGAGAGGGAACCAACCCTCCGCAGTCTGTGCTTTTGGGTCTTTTATTTGAATTATCAGGCATTGCTAACATGGTCAGACCATACTGCCGTAATGGCCGATCTGTGGTGAAGGCTGTAAAGCCACGCCCTAGGCGATAACACAAGATATTCTTCCTATTTATTAGTATTTTGTATCCTTAAAATCATTGAGTAAGTTATAATAACAAACGTAATCTTCTGTAGGCTAGTGCCGTTGCTTCCAGCGTTATATGTAAAAGCTTTTGTGATTGTAGTCTGTAAGAACGATCAGATATCATCGATCTGTAAGCTAAGCTACGCTACGCTAATGAGCCATGCCGTTTTTTCCAGCGTTATATTTAAAAGCTTTTGTGATTGTAGTCTGTAAGAACGATCAGATATCATCGATCTGTAAGCTAAGCTACGCTACGCTAATGAGACATGCCGTTTTTTGCAGCGTTATATGTAAAAGCTTTTGTGAGTGTAGTTGTT
>RQJG01020307.1:0-10792 GCA_009756435.1 Chionodraco myersi
GTGTGTGTGTGTGTAGCTCCTCGGCTGGGGAGAGTCTATATCACAAGACTGGTAATAAAAAAAATTCACATAGTTCATTTTGTACAAGCTGAAAAACAAGAGCAACACCACATTATGTCATGTTGGAAAAGCTACAGCTTAATTTGCGTGTGAGAGACAGCATAACTGAGAGGGAGATTGGAAATTAGTAAAGCCAAGGAACATTTTTCATCAATCCTAAGTGGCTTGAAGTTCTCTTAAGCACTTCAATTCGACACTGAAATCCATCTGTATTCAGATGAACACATTAACGTATTCATTCTGTGGAGCTGCCACGAGGCTCTCTCTCATTTCCCTGGCATTTGCACGCCTCCTTCTTTAAAAAACGACTTCAAATGCTGATAAATGATTGCCCTGACAGTGCCAGACAAATCACTCTCAGACAACCCCGGTGCAGAAACAAGAAGATAACACTTATAATGCCGGATGCACAAATATTGATAGATGCTAGGAAAAACACTTCCTTCCCTGCCATGGCTCTTGGCATGCAGACAGGTGCGGTGACACTGTAATAGGAGCTAATGAAGCAGTCATCAGGGGAGATTATGTGCTGCCTAGATGTGATGTAATATTGATGACAGAGGTGCAGGTAGCCACAACAACGCATCAGACCACCCATCACATCACACTGCCCCCGGAGGCTGGAAAAGACCAATTAATTAGTGACTGTTAGTTCGATGGCAATTAGATGCTTGTAAGCAGGTATCCACTCCACTCTATGCCTCTAGTTTCTAGTTCTCAGTGCCTTGATCCTACCAGCAAAATTATTCAAGCTGCCTTGAACGAACTGCTCGAAAATATATAATGTAAGCATGGACGGAAATTCAATAAAAGAGAACAGGGAGAGAGAAAGAAACTATGTTTGAGACATATGCAGTCCTAAAGGAAATGAGAGTGGTAAAGGTAGAAGAAAAGCAAAGAAAGATATTTAGTCATCCTTTGGCAGAGTGACAGTGGAAATTAGGCTGTGGAAGTCTCTGTTGCATTAAGATACATCACACAGGGAATATGTGTTGCATAATATAATTAAATCCCACTGTTGCTGTCTTTGTTGTGGGTTGTAAAACTCATCCTGTGTTTATGTGAGTGATTATGGAACAGTGCCGTGTTGGCTTCCAAAAGCACAGACTATGAAGCTCTAACAGATTGTTTCTTTTCTCAACAGGATCTCAGACTTGTCCCATATACCTCAACCAGATCTTTGGTAAGGAACAAGAATTACATATTTCAAAAATACTATGGAAGGTGTGGCTCAGTACTTTAAAACATTTAAAATAAAAAAAAGACCAACTTCCCAAACAGTGTAATGCCAGGTTGCAGTTATATTGCTCCCATTATTGTGATTGACATCAGAAATACCTGTAAAGAAAAAATGCAAAGCTACCCATTTTGATTGTTGAGAACACTGCTGTCAGAATAGACTCAAAATTCCGTACATTTTCACAGCACATTCTTCTTTTTCTTTATTCAATTATGTGTCGGCCTGACATGGGATTCGACCAATGCCCATCCCATGTTTTTGATTTATTTGAGAGTCAGTATAAAAAACACAGTTATACTCAGACACATTTTAATGATAACGGTGTATATATGTGTATATGAATGGTTGAAATTGTGTAAAGTGACTCCTGCAAACAGTTGTATTGCTTTTTTTCCAAATCAAAGATAATGATGCCACATACCTATAGACTTTTCTATCCATTCCCAGACAGGAGCAGAACAGAATACATAACGTTTATGTAAAATGTGTAATACAAAAAAAGGAAATCTAAATTACCATACAAAACCTTGTTTTGATATTTCTTTTTTTTACACTACACTAAACTCTTCATATCTTCTTGCCGTACATGCACCTGCCTCTACTCCCAAGGGCAGTGAGGCTGAATTAAAAGTACATTTTCAACAGTGCAGAGGTAATACTGAAACAAACTACAATAACATAAAAAGTAATCTCACAAGCCCTCACATTGGGGACATTAGTGCAAATATACTATATATTCATATGACACAATTCACAACTGATTGCCTGCAATACTGCACTTCTCTCTCTCTCATCTCCAGCATGTTAATATGAACCACATCTCTGTGTCTGGTCCTGCACCAGTGGCTGCAGTATGCTGCTGACGGTCTGGTGTCTGTCTGAGATGTCACAGACCTGTGTGTGTGTCTCCTCTCCTGTGGACGCAGTTTTCAGTTTAAGCTCCATTAGCCCAGCCTTCTATCCTCTGGTTGAGTCGGAGCATGAAGGACTTCATTAATCGTCCACAGAGGGCTCCCAGGTGCTGGGTTAACAGGAGGAGGTGAAACACAGGCTGCCTCTGGCACTGAGGGGAGAGCTGTGTCTCACAGCTGTCAAGAGAGCAAAGCCAGGGAAATAATGACTACAGAAGTCCACACAAAGTGAATATACATTTGATTAACGTTTGTAAGAACACCTGGTGCAGGACAGTACACTACATTAATGACAAATGGTTTTAATTGGCTCAGATAGGCAACATTGAGTACTCATTTGATATCAGAGACAGAGAGGAAAATGGTCTTTACCCTGAAAGGCCTGCAGAAACTGTAACACAGGCTGCAGGATTTTGCATGCTAGCCTATTAAATATTAAGAGGACTTCACATTAGGCAGCTGAGCCTTTCTAAAGGTCATCTAAATCCTAAAAGTGCCTAGTTACTCAGTAAGAATTACAGTATAGTGCTAGTCTAAAAGTAACCATTTGGTTGAGTTGTCATTGTAGAATTGCAGGACAGTAGGGTGTCAGCTCAAATCAAACCCTAACCCAAGTAACTTGCTTGAGACTAAAAGGTTAAGACTTGAGATTCATTGAACGTGTGACTTATCCCACCTCTGCTGATCAGATTTACAGCTACTTTGTCATAAACATAAGTATTTGACAAAATAAGACCCAATGATGGCTATAAATAAAAAGCCAGTATGATAAAGTGTCTCGAGATCCATTAATGTCTGTTAAAAATGTAATGGCAATCCATCCAAACCAAAGTGGTGGATTCAAAGATTGATATATTGCAATTGCTAGAGCCATGCCAGCAGAGTGAATAACATGCTAGAGAAAGGGGTGATGCTTTTTCTATGTGGAATAGCTCTTTATATACTCACTGACAGAAACAAGATACATTTGAATTATTCCATTAACTTACATTGTTGGCATTGTTTTGAACTGGTCTGCTAAGATATTTACCTCTATTTTACCTTTTGAATTCTGGAACAGCATATTTTATTAATGTAAAAAGTATACAGGAAAGGTGTTGGTTAAATAGCCTTGATAGTGAAAAGGTTAAAAGACTGGAAGAGGCAGATAAATTGAGAAAAATATACATTTATTGCTAGCATATTAACTGACAAACTAATAAAAACTATAGGTTACTTACGTAACCCCAGTCCTCGAGGTAACATGAAGTGAGATGTCTCACTATGGGATGCGCCTCATTGCGGAGCAAACAGAAGCATCAATCTCATTACGCCAATCCTGATTGGCCGGTGATCTTGACGTCAGCGTCAGGGAATTCACCCCCTATAAGTAGCTTGCGCCACGACGCATGCGTCATTCAAAATAAGCACCTCTTCTCGCTTCACCATAGCAAGGAGGGCCGTCTGGTGAGACATCTCACCTCATGTTACTCTGAGCCTGGGGTTACGTAAGTAACCTATAGTTCTCATTCATGACACTCCGTTCGATGTCTCACTATGGGAAATTGTAGCTCCCGTATTGCCAGACGAGCTTATCTCGAAAATCACCAAACCAACCAGAACTTTTAACAGGTAGAGCTCTGATTCAAGCAGGTGCCCAGCACTGCTTGAGTCACACTGGAGTAGAACGTCCAGACTGTTAAGAGGCGGACAAAAGTGAGCAGCGAGGACCAGCTCGCCGCTTGCACCAATGTCTTGGATGGGAGACATCCTGGACAGAGCCCAGGATGCAGCCAGACCCTGAGTCAAAAGAGCTCGCGGACCCGAGGGTGCCTGCGAACTCTGACTCGTATGGGCCCCAAAGCAATTGCTTCCACAAACCAGTGGGAGAGCCGTTGCTTAGTAACAGGCTTGCCCTTATAAGGGTTAGCCCAGGCCACAAGGGGTTTGGTCATTATGACGAAGCACCCTTGATCTGTCCCTGTACGTGCGTAAAGCACGGGCTGGACACGGCAAATCCGGCCGCTGTTCCCCGGAGGAATACAGTGGCGGGGAGGATGCCTCAATGTCAAATATGGTACCTGAACCAACCGCCTTAAGATAAAGGCAGGGTTGGGCTTCAACCACACTCTGTTTGCCCTGGGGCGAACCGAGTGCCTGAAGACTGTACAGATAACGCATGAGTGCCACTGGCTCGCTTTGCAGCTGCCAGGGTCAGCTTCATGTCACACTGTATTCAGATTGTACCACTCACGGGCCAGGCCCATAGAGCCAAGCGCTCTGGGTGTGGGTGAAAGATCGCCCCCCCCGCTTGGGACAGTATGTCCCTGCGTAGTGGGAGCTGCCATGGCTGCCCGCACAGCAGCTGATATATCTCCGCTAGCCAGTACATAGCTGGCCAGTGCGGAGCTATCAGAATAAGTGTGTGGCGTTGCTCTCTCACTCTGGCCAGAGTTGGAGGTATCAGAGCCAGGGGTGGAAATGCGTACAGAAGGCCCGGGGGCCAATCGTGGGCGAGTGCATCCACGCCTAACGGTGCATTCAGATCCCGCATCGAAAAGAACAGCTGACACTGAGCGTTGTCTTTCGAAGCGAACAGATCCACCGCGGCTCTGCCGTAACGCACCCACAGCTGGCCCACAATCCTTGGATGTAGAGTCCAGTCTGCATAAAGTGGTGTACCTCTGGACAATAGATCTGCCCCGAGGTTCATCACTCCCGGTACGTGCGTCGCTCTCAGAGAGAGGAGACGCCTACCGCTCCATAGGATAAGTTTGCGCGCCAGTGTGTGTAACTGGAGAGAACGCAAACCCCCTTGGCGGTTTATATACGATATTGTGGTCGTATTGTCTGTCCTCACGAGGACGTGATGTCCCCTGAGGAAAGGCAGAAAGCGTTTTAGGGTGAGAAACACCGCTAAAAGCTCCAGGTAATTTATGTGCGCCCGCTGGAGGTCTCTGCTCCAGATACCCCTCACCGGGCGACCTTCATAAATACCTCCCCAACCTGTCAGACATGCGTCCGTGGTGACCACTTTCCGTGAAAGGACAGCACCCATAGGCACACCTCGTACTAAAAAAGTCGGGTGCAGCCAGTGGCGCAGTGCCATTACGCATTTCACAGTAACCATCACTCTTTTTTTTGTTTTAGGGCGGCCACCCAGCGCTGAAACTCCCTCATGTGTAAGGCAAGGCAAGGCAAGGCAAGTTTATTTATATAGCACTTTTCGACGCAGGGTAATTCAAAGTGCTTTACAAAAAAGAAATGAAAGACATTAAGCATTAAAAAAGAAAAGCTAATAAAATAAACATTAAGGAAAAATACATTGATAAAAGTTACAGTGCAGTCTAAAATATGCAATTAAACATTACAAGAAAAAGTACATGGATAAAAGTTACAGTGCTAATAAAATAAACATTAAGGAAAAATACATGGATAAAAGTTACAGTGCAGTCTAAAATATGAATATTTAGACAGACTTTCTTCACCATATTTTGCTCGCATGACATCCACAATTGGACCCTCAGGAGGCTGTACACACCCCCTCCCCTGCTTTGCTTCCATAGCAAAGTCTTTAAAGTGTTACCAAAACACTCCGTGTTACCAAAACACTTTTTTTCATCCGTCGATGCCAGATATTCCAAATATCTCTTTCGAGCAGTCCCTCTCATAAATGTCATGGAGTTTAATTACGTTTAAACATTACAAGAAAAAGTACATGGATAAAAGTTACAGTGCAGTTTAAGATATGAAAAGTTCAATTAAAAGCAGCGACAAAAAGAAAAGTCTTCAGTCTGGATTTAAAAGTAGTCAGAGTTGCAGCGGACCTGCAGGTTTCTGGGAGTTTGTTCCAGATATTTGGAGGATAATAACTGAACGCTGCTTCTCCATGTTTAGTTCTGACTCTGGGGACAGAAAGCTGACCAGTCCCTGAAGACCTGAGAGATCTGGATGGTTCATAATTTAGCAGGAGGTCAGTAATGTATTTTGGGCCTAAACCATTCAGTGCTTTATAAACCAGCAGCAATATTTTGAAATCTATTCTTTGACACACAGGAAGTCAGTGTAAAGACTTCAGAACAGGAGTGATGTGATCCACTTTCTTAGTGTTAGTGAGGACTCGAGCAGCGGCGTTCTGAATCCGCTGCAGCTTTCTAATAGATTTTTTAGTGAGACCTGTGAAGACACCATTGCAGTAGTCGAGTCTACTGAAGATAAAGGCATGGACAAGTTTTTCCAAATCCTGCTGTGACATTAGTCTTTTAATCCTAGATATATTCTTTAGGTGATAGTAGGCTGATTTCGTAACTGTTTTAATGTGACTTTTGAAACTCAGGTCAGAGTCCATGACTACACCTAGATTCCTGGCTTTATCTGTTGGTTTGAACATTGCAGACTGAAGCTCAGCACTAACTTTTAAACGTTCTGCCTTGGCTCCAAAGACCATTACCTCAGTTTTTTCTTTGTTTAATTGGAGAAAGTTCTGACACATCCAGTCATTGATTTGTTCAATGCACTTACTCAGTGTTTGAATTGGAGCATAGTCTCCTGGTGAAATTGTTACGTAAATTTGTGTGTCATCTGCATAGCTATGGTAACTTAATTTGTTGTTCTTCATTATCTGAGCCAGTGGTAGCATGTAGATGTTAAAGAGAAGAGGCCCCAAGATGGAGCCTTGAGAAACCCCACATGTCATATTTGTCAACTCAGATGTGTATTTACCTATAGAAACAAAGTTGTTTCTATCCTTTAAGTAGGATTTAAACCAATTTAGAGCTGTTTCCGAAAGTCCCACCCAGTTTTCCAGTCGGTCTAGTAATATGCTGTGGTCAACAGTGTCAAACGCAGCACTGAGATCTAATAATACTAACACTGAAGTTATGCCACTGTCTGTGTTTAAGTGGATGTCATTAAAAGACCTTTACAAGAGCAGTTTCAGTGCTGTGGTTTGGACGAAAGCCTGACTGGAACACATCGAAACAACCATTTAAATGCAAGAAATTACTTAACTGTTGAAAAACAACTTTTTCAATGATCTTACCTAGAAATGGCAGGTTTGATATGGGCCTGTAATTGTTCATTACTGAAGTATCTAGATTATTCTTTTTTAAGAGCGGTTTAATGACTGCAGTTTTCAGGGCCTGTGGAAAAATACCTGAGTGAAGAGATTTGTTTACTATATGAAGTAGTTCTGAGGCCATGCAAGGCAAAACATCTTTGAAAAATCCTGTTGGAATAATATCCAGGCAGCAGGAGGAGGATTTCAGAAGTTGTATAATGTCCTCTAGGTTTTTATCATTAATCTGATGGAATTGTGTCATGATGTCTGAATTGATGTTAAGTGGACACAGAGACAGCACATTTGCTGTTCCTGATGCAGAGGCACTGACTGCTTGTCTGATTTTCTGAATTTTGTCAGTGAAGAAGGCAAAATCATTGCACGCCTTGGTGGTTAGAAATTCAGAGGCTACTGACACTGGGGGGTTAGTTAGTCTGTCGACGGTAGCAAACAAGGCACGTGCGTTGTTTTTGTTTTTGGTAATGATGTCAGAGAAGAACGATTGTCGTGCGTTTTTTCAATTCCAAATTATAAAGGCCAAGTCTCTCTTTATAAATTTCAAAGTGAACCTGGAGATTTGTTTTTCGCCACCTGCGTTCAGCTTTTCGACATTCTCTTTTTTCTGTTTTAACGGTCATGGCCTTTCTCCATGGAGATATTTTCTTCCCAGTCACTTCCTTTACCTTAATTGGAGCAATGGCATCTATAACATTTTAATTTTTGAATTAAAATGATCTACTAGCTCATTTACTGAGGTGTTAGCAGGGGCAAGTGTGGAAGAAAAATTCTGAGTAAACATTTCCCTAGTATTTTCAGTTAAACATCGCTTTGTGGTTACCTCTTTTTGAACACTTGTGTGAACAGAAATAGAGCTCTCAAAGAAAACACAGGAATGGTCAGAGAGCGCAACATCAGTCACCACGACCTCAGAGATATTCAGACCCTTTGAGATCATTAAGTCCAGAGTGTGCCCCTTATTGTGCGTGGGCTCCGTCACATGCTGAGTCAGTCCATAGCTATCAAGAACACAAAACAGTTCTTTAGCCCCTCTGTCCTGGGGTTGTCAACATGGATGTTAAAATCACCAACAATGACTAGACGGTCAAAGTCAATACACACTAGAGACAGCAGTTCAGTAAAGTCATCAAAAAAGCTTGCACAGTATTTGGGTGGTCTATAGATATTTAGGAACAGAGCTCGAGAGGAGCATTTCAGCTGAAGGGCCACATATTCAAAAGAATCAAAGTTTCCATACGATGTCTTCCTGAATTGAAGGGAATCATTGAACAGAATAGCAACTCCACCCCCTTTCTTATGCATTCTTTCCTGACTCATAAAACTAAAGTTGGGAGGGGTTGATTCGATAAGAACAGCTGCACTGTTATTTTGTTCAATCCAAGTTTCTGTTAAAAACATAAAATCAAGATTGTGCTCAGTGATAAAATCATTGATTAAAAATGTTTTTCCTTCCAAAGACCTGACATTTAATAAAGCTAGTTTAAGTTTGTTAAACACACTATCAGTCATGTTTTTTGTAACAAGCTGTGGCTGACATGGAATCACTGCTAAATTAGATCAACTCACACAAACGTTTGAGCGCTTCCTGTATCTAAGATGATTTACCGCTCTTAATCTATTACCTATCAACACAGATATCGGCAAAGCTACTGGCAGGCAGGGCCCCGGCATGTCCTGGAAAGAGTTGAGAGTGCCATACGCCCTTGAGCCTGGACCCAGCAGATATCAGTTTGCAGATGATTGTGGTAGGCATGGTGATGAAGCCGGGAGAGATGGTGCGCATCTCTGCTTCGGTGATTTTGGTGGGCGTCGTTGAGGGGCGGGGGTAAAGGACATGCTGCCAGCCCTGCGTAACGCCTTAGTTTGGTCTTTGAAATCCAGGAAGGAATCGGTGCCAGCCCTCTGTATCTCCTTCATGTGTTCAACGATCTCCAGGATGGTGGGCGTGGGTGAAAGGGTGAACGGAGTATTCTCAAAAGCGTTGACAGGGGGGGGGGTGACGGGCGGTGGGGACTCCTCCGTGTGTTTCTTAGGTCTCCCATAATCAGAACATTCCTCAGGCGGGTGCAGTGATACTTCTTCAGGGTTTTCTGCGCGATGTGTTGTGTCTTTCTCCTGTTTTGATTCCTCTTGTCGCTTGTCCTTGGCAGAGGGAACAGATTGATGACGCAGGCAGTTGAATATGTTAGAGATAAACAATTTCACTCCTGACTTGTTCAGGCAAACTCCATTTGCCTTGAAAAGATGTCTGCGGTCCCAGAAAAAGTTAAAATTGTCAATAAAATGCACAGAATGGTCAGTACAGGCAGTTGAAAGCCAGGTTTTCAGTGCAAACAATCTGCTGAATCTCTCCACTCCTCTTCTGACTGGCGGTAGAGGGCCACTGATGAACACCTCTGCATTTAGAGAGCTGGCAGTTTCCAACAGACATTTAAAGTCTTTTTTCAGCACTTCTGACTCTTGTTTCACAACATCATTTGTTCCAATGTGCAGTACCACATTCTTCACAGTCGGATGTTCAGCCCCAATATGCAGGATCTTCTCAGCCAAGTCAGAGACCGTATCCTTGGGAAAACAGAGTACTTTGGTGTTGTTCTTACTACACAGACCTTTTATATCTCTTACAGCAGAGTCACCCACAATCAGAGTTTCAGGCCCAGTCGTTAGCTTTCCCTCTAGTCTTTTACTTTTGGAGTAGCTATTGGTCCTTACCCTGCTGTGTGAAGAGGACGGGTTATCCAGGTCATCAGAAAGAGATCTCCGGCTCTCGGTCAGCGGAGCGTATCTGTTCTGGATTGGCACACTTGGTGGTTTAGGAGGATTTTTTGTAATTCTCCCTTTAGCAGCTGTCCACTGCTGTTTAGGGGTTGAAGAGGCACTCTTCCTGGGTGATAACAATGCAGGCCAGCCGGTCGCATCACATATTTCTGAGTGTTGGGCTCTGCCTGTTATCCGTCCTCCCAAATCCCATGGAAATGATTTACTCTTCGGCCTTGCACCCAGAGAGTTCCAGGTAGGACTACCACTTGTAGATTTATTACCCAGTACACAGCCCTCCTGTTCCTTGGAATCCTTGTAGCTGCTAACTAGCTGTGAGTTAGCATACCCTTTTCCCCTATTTTTCAACATTGGTAAAGTGGTGTCATTCCCACAACATAGTCCATTCACTTCCACGTTAACTTCCAACCGTTGCATTTTCATTTCCAGCACAACTATCTTCTGTAGAAGTTTGTGGAAGTCATCTGTAGAGAACGGAGGCATTTTTCTACCAACTAGCTTAAGCTAAATAGCATGCAGTAGCCTACCATGCTTTAGCTGTTGCTAGGCCACGCTACTGTAAGACTGGGGTCGTCGTAAAAATGTTGAAATATGGCTGAAAACCTCCGTCTATTTACGAAGATGAACTGTCCCAGTGATCGGTTAATGTCCAGGAGCCGCTGCTCGAAGTTTTCAGAGAATAAGAATAGGAAAATCAGCATAAAAAGTAAGCAGAGGCAGGAGCAAGCAGAAAAGCGTCTGCACTGT
>RQJG01020309.1:0-28827 GCA_009756435.1 Chionodraco myersi
TCCTAATCCAGTTTTGAATAGTCTGCCATGGTTCCATCCCATTTAAAAGTGCTGTTCGATGCTCGGCGTAACCCACGGCACACTGCCACAATCACAGAGCTTGAGGACTCGTCACGGGGTTTGTCAAACATAGCGGAGCGAATACTTCTGTGTGTATGTGTTTGTGTGTGCCAGGTGTGATTCACATGGGGGGATGGGCACATAAGGGAGGGAAACACATACAGTGTGTATGTGTGTGTTGTATCTGATCCAGATGGTTACTAATTCCATTTATTTATAGCGGTCATTGGTGTTAAAAAGTTGACTAAATCATCAACAATTCAATGAAAGTGCTGATCAGCAATTGTATATGTTCAAATGTCTACTGTGAAGGAGATCACAAGCCTTAATGCAATCGATGTAAAACAAAAAAGTTTTGATTGATGAAAGTAGTAAATCGGTCAGATTTGACCCGAAGACAACAGGAGGATCAATGACCACATTTTGTGTTTGCTTTGTTGGAGTTTTGTCAGCTAGGAAGTCGAACTGTTTTGTTGTTATATGTAGGTGTGTATTTCAGATCTACATTGTTTTCCTTTTGGTACAAAGAGCATGTGTTGCGGTCATGTTGCCATTAAGAACAAACTGGAACAGAAATTCTCATGTTGTCCGATTGGTTTATCAAGGACTAAGGAATATCGTTTTACCTCCTTAATCTCAGTAAGATGCACACTTATGGGATACAACTAGGTGAAAACATGACATTGCCTACTCCTAGATCTAGTGCCACTAAAGTCCCGTTCAATCTGTAGACCATTCGGGTCAATATAAATACAATTAATGCAAAGCTCCTTTACCCTTGACTAGGCTCTCCTGTGTCTGCACACCCTGTCCATTCTGGTGCTGTTACCAAACTACATGTAACTTTCCTGACAGCAGCCGAGATGTTGCAGCCCCAGCAGACCAGACCATAAAAGATTGCTTATGCCATCACAGAGTCATGGAAGGTCTGAAGTAGTGCCCCCTGCACTCCAAAATACCTGACACACACACACACACACACACTACACACAACACACACACCACACGGACAAACACACACACAAAACACACACACGCGCCGCACGCGCACGCACGCAACGCACGCAGCAGCACACGACGCCGCACCACACCACACACCACACACACACAACACACAACACACAGCAACACACACACAACACACACACACACACACTTTAGGCCTACTGTACAGTATTATATTCTGTTTATTTTTACAGGGACAATGCACACCAATCAACAATACAACTGTATGCTTGAATGAACAATTGATCATTCAAGCAAATGAGCCATCATTGTAAATGTGCCATGTTACAACCGTCCCAGGACCACCAGTCTTGCTTTCACCCCCTGTGAACCTGCCTGATTGCTAGCTTGACCCATATTTAGCTAGTTATATCTGTAGCTTACAAAACAGTGATTCTAATAATACTAGTTTGGATTCCTTGACATTTGAACTCAAGACAGTATCCAAAAAATACATCATATAATTTTAGTTAATATTTTACTTCTGAAACACACTTTCGCTGATATCTTACGCGAGAAATTCAAACGTGGCTCTTTTTTTTCTCAGCGATCTTACCATCTAACTGCGCATGTGCAGAGTGAGTTTCATCACTCTAGCTTGTTTGTGATTGGAGATATTGAAGGTGTTACAACTGACCCGTGTTGCAACTGTCCCTGGTCTCCCCTACTTGTACTTTATTTAAGTATTTACATGTTGTGATACTTTGTACTTCTACCCCACTACAATTGAGAGTTAAATCGTGTACTTTTACGCCACTACATTGATTTGATCTACCTTTAGTTACTTTGCAGATTTTGATTAATGATGTGAAATATAAACAACCATTGAAAAAGGTCTTAAGTTACACTTGGAGTAACATTCCCCAGCTAGCCTTCAGCATTCGAAGTAACTAAAACTAGCTGCATAATTACAAACTTTGATAAAACTTACTCAATCATCAGTATCAAAACATAACATTTATATAATTTTAAAATTAGCCAATCTGCATAAGGATTACTTTTTTTGGCACTAAGTATTTTAATGCGAATACTTTTGTACTTTACCTTGATTAACATTTTGATTGCAGGACTTTGACCTATTTGAGTAATTACATTTCCTGCTACACTGAACAAAAATATAAATGCAACACTTTTGTTTTTGCTCCCATTTTTCATGAGATGAACTCAAAGATCTAAAACATTTTCTATTTACACAAAATAACCATTTCTCTCAAATATTGTTCACAAATCTGAAAAAATCTGTGATAGTGAGCACTTCTCCTTTCCCGAGATAATCCATCCCACCTCACAGGTGTGGCATATCAAGATGCTGACTAGACAGCATGATTATTACACACTTAGGCTGGCCACAATAAAAGGCCACTCTAAAATGTTCAGTTTTATCACACAGCAAAATGCCACAGATGTCGCAAGTTTTGAGGGAGCGTGCAATTGGCATGCTGACAGCAGGAATGTCCACCAGAGCTGTTGACCGTGAATTGAATGTTCATTTCTCTACCATAAGCCGTCTCCAAAGGCGTTTCAGAGAATTTGGCAGTACATCCAACCGGCCTCATAACCGCAGACCACGTGTAACCACACCAGCCCAGGACCTCCACATCCAGCATGTTCACCTCCAAGATCGTCTGAGACTAGCCACTCGGACAGCTGCTGCAACAATCGGTTTGCATAACCAAAGAATTTCTGCACAAACTGTCAGAAACCGTCTCAGGAAAGCTCATCTGCATGCTCGTCCTCCTCATCGGGGTCTCGCCCTGACTCTGGTTCGTCGTCGTAACCGACTTGAGTGGGCAAATGCTCACATTCGATGGCGTCTGGCACGTTGGAGAGGTGTTCTCTCACGGATGAATCCCGGTTTTCACTGTTCAGGGCAGATGGCAGACAGCGTGTGTGGCGTCGTGTGGGTGAGCGGTTTTCTGATGTCAATGTTGTGAATCGAGTGGCCCATGGAGGTGGTGGGTTATGGTATGGGCAGGCGTATGTTATGGACGACGAACACAGGTGCATTTTATTGATGGCATTGTGAATGCACAGAGATACAGTGACGAGATCCTGAGGCCCATTGTTGTGCCATTCATCCACGACCATCACCTCATGTTGCAGCATGATAATGCACGGCCCCATGTTGCAAGGATCTGTACACAATCCCTGGAGGCTGAAAACATCCCAGTTCATGCATGGCCAGCATACTCACCGGACATGTCACCCATTGAGCATGTTTGGGATGCTCTGGATCGGCGTATACGACAGCGTGTTCCAGTTCCTGCCAATATCCAGCAATCTCGCACAGCCATTGAAGAGGAGTGGACCAACATTCCACAGGCCACAATCAACAACCTGATCAACTCTATGCGAAGGAGATGTGTCGCACTGCGTGAGGCAAATGGTGGTCACACCAGATACTGACTGGTTTTCGGACCCCCCCAATAAAGCAAAACTGCACGTTTCAGAGTGGCCTTTTATTGTGGCCAGCCTAAGGCACACTGTGCAATAATCATGCTGTCTAATCAGCATCTTGATATGCCACACCTGTGAGGTGGGATGGATTATCTCGGCAAAGGAGAAGTGCTCACTATCACAGATTTTTTCAGATTTGTGAACAATATTTGAGAGAAATGGTTATTTTATGTATATAGAAAATGTTTTAGATCTAAAACAACCTGATCTCACCAGAATGCGTGACTCCACCACGACTCCTTAACACTGCATTGCGTGGTGGACTCACAAACTTTGTTACATTTACGTGTCTGCACCACGCAAACAACCCCAATGTAAAGTGAATGAGGCTCTTTTGGCGTGGTGCACACACGCATTTCTACAACGTCCTGCAGTGAGCTTTTATTCTATAAAACGTTTTTAAAATCTACTTTATAGCTTGTAGTAACTCACGGGAGGCTTCTTTTATTTTATTTGTATTCATAATATTTTTTATTTTTCGTCAGAATGTATTATGGTGCATTAGTTACGAATTTTTGTTTCATCAAAAAACAGTGCATTGTGTGTAAACAACTGTGCTTTTTTACTTTTTGTTTTTAGGAAGGCAGAGCTTCACCTGTGTAAATAGATTGTTCCTTTAGTTAACGTTTTTTAAAGAATTCTATTCCGATTTGATATGTCCCCTTTATTGTATAGGAGAGCAAATGTGAGCGTCCATTCTCATTGGATAGCGGAGAATTGTACACCCGGAAGTAAATATTCCCCTTACTGACGATTGATTTTACAGTGATATCTGCACTACTCATCGACTAAAAAAAACCAGATTATCCTTGTTAATTACACAACATTGATTGGTTTAAATTGTGTGCAATGCTTTTGTATTTTCCCCTTTCGATTCGGAGAAACAAATATTTGTTCGGAGTTTAGGATGGCAGAAGACACTACACTACCAAGAATCCTCAGCTACTCATTTGGGGATACACATGTCTGCACCATGTGTTTGCTTGAAACCCGTGGTTTGGTCCCAAGCTCTGTTGATTGGCATGTTTGGACTGTTGAAGTTTACGCTGAGTGACAAACACATTTTTGAAATGGACATGAAGCGATGGCATCGACAGGACACTATTCAAACAGGAATGAACGTTCTCTACCCCCCCCCCTTAGGTCACAGGATCCTCCAACAGGGCAACACAATAAAACAGATAAACAGAAAAAATTGTGCAAGTCAATACAAAAAGAAAAATAGTAAAAAGTGAAATAGTGCAATAAGAGTCTATACAAATGATTGGAATATATGATTTATTAGACAAATCATTTCTAAGTAGCAGCCAGATGAATGTTATGGATGTTATTTCAAAGTTCAGGTGTTTAATAGTCTTATGGCCTGTGGGATGAAACTGTCCCTGAGTCTGGTGGTTTTAGTCCGGATGTAAGATAAGATAAGATAAGATGGTACTTTATTGATCCCAATTTGAGACATTGTTTTTGTTGCAGCAGCATAAAAGACAAGGCATTTTACAATAAAACAAAACCACAAATAAACAAGAATAGAAAGAAAAGAAAAGAAAATAGAAAATATACGTGTTGAAATAGAAAACATACATGTAGATATTATATATGCAAATATACATATTCAAAAATATATGACAATGGAATATGGAATATCAAATATTGAACAGATTATATATGTGTACAATGTACAGCGAAGTTGTATTAGAGAAACTATGGAGCAGAGAGTTCTCTTCCAGCCAGAGGTGATTTATTGTACAGAGTTATTGCAGTGGGCAGGAATGTGTTCCTGTATCGGTCCTTGTGACAGCGGAGCTGCAGCAGTCTGTTGGAGAAGGAGCTCCGTTGACTGTCCAGCTGCAGGTGGAGAGGATGGTTGTGGTTATCCATCATGGACAACAGCCTGTTCAGTGTCCTCCTCTCCACCACAGCTTCAAAGGGGTCCAGCTTGATGCCGATGACAGACCCAGCTTTCCTGATCAGTTTATTGATCCTGCTGGTGTCACCAGCTCTTATGTTGCCCATCCAGCAGACCGCAGCAAAGAAGAGTGCACTGGCCACAACAGACTAGAAGATCTCCAGCATCTTGCTGCACACATGGAAGGATCTCAGCTTCCTCAGAAAATAGAGTCTGTTCATCCCCTTCTTGTACACAGCGTCAGCGTTGATCCTCCAGTTCAGCCCATAAGTGCACTCCCAGGTACTGTAGTCCTCCACAACAGCCACATCCTCTCCTAGAATGCGGCTGTTGTGCCAGACGGCAGCAGACAGAACAGTTTGTGGCTGGGGTGATGGGGGTCTTTTATAATCCTGAGGGCTTTCTTTAAGGTTAAACTGGTATTTTTACTCCACTACATTTATTTTAGTTACTTTACAGATTCTGATTAATGATGTGAAATATAAACAACCCTTAAAGCAGACTTTAGTTACACCTGAGTAAAATTCAGGGAAGGTGATTGTCAAGTGCCAACAATCAGGAGAGATATTTGATTTGAGGACTGGCTTATCTAAAGCTAGTTGAGTAGCACTTGAAATGTTTTTGCTCTATGAAACCTGATGTACTTATATGATTCTGTTTTCTTCAATGTTGTATTTTGTTGGTCGAACGCACTTATTGTAAGTCGCTTTGGATAAAAGCGTCAGCTAAATGCAATGTAATGTAATGATTGTTGGTGCTTGAGAAGACTAAATATGTATCTGCAGATCTCTATAAAGTATATACATTACTCGTTATTCTCTACAAATAGTTAATTAAAAACTGTATATAATTGCTATTTTGGACATCCCTTTTCAAGATTTCAATATTACTCTAAACGTGTAATAACGTGCTTTAACCAGTAGGTGGTTTGGGTAAAAAAGCTGTCAAGTTTACAGTGTTAACAAAATAAAATATACTGCTGTTTCTGGTTTAGTTTACGACGGATATATTTAGTTATTGTTTTGATATTTGTAACACAAAAGCGATGGAAAAAACCCACAGCAACACAGAAAAGATGGTCTTACGGTACGTCCACACAGCAGCTTTTCAAAAATCTTGAAAATCTTGGAGCTGGGCGTGTCTGACAGCTTGGGGATTTTTTGCGAGCAATGCGACCAACAACCAATCACATGAATCTCCCGCCCCCGACATACAAAGCAAAAAACCCCGGGGGTTTTATGCGAGCAATATATATATATATAAAAACTCCCCAAACAGGCGAAAACCTACCAGTTTCACCCACTGCCACTGCTACCTCCCTCCATGCCTGGTTCCTCCGGTTTGTATCCCGTTAATAGTTCTGGTCGTAAAGAACCGGGTGATTTGCTACCGTAATTTCTCGTTTGAAATATGAGGAAATGAACTGCGGTCTGGTTCTCCCTGCTTACACGCGGTTTGATTGGCTAGCGCTTCTACTGTCAGATTTGCATAAACGTGTTTGATTGGCTGGCGCTTCCAGCTCAGCTTCAAAAGTTTAACATTGCTCAACTTTGGAATCCTGGAAATCCTGGACATCCTGGAAATCTTCGCTTCGCTCCCCCACAATGCAGTTCGGCGAAAAGCGAGGCAAAGTGACGTCATCCCCATTCAAAGTCAATGGGAAGAGAAGCGTTGGAAGCGGTGGAAGATTCTTCTGAAGCTGCTGTGTGGACGTACCGTTAACATGAACCAGCGGTCTAGTAGTTAATAAAAAACAATAATATCAAAACAAATTATTACTACTAACTTTATTGTGAAATTAAAACAGAACGGTAAAAGAAGAGTTTCCGGTCTATTCTGAGCCCGATCTCTGTAGATAAATACAAATAAAGAACTATGACAGATGTGTAATATTTAATGCAGCCAAACCATTTATTACAATGCATTAATGTGATGACTTTCAAAGAGTAAAGCAAGCACTGCTGAATAAAGTATGATTTATCTTTTACGAAACGTTTTTTTCATATGGAATGCAGTTGGAGGTCACCCAATCACAGAGCTTGAGGCAACGCGGAACAATAGCTGAGGATTCTGGGTAGTGTAGTGTCTTCGGCCATCCTAAACTGAACAAATATTTGTTTCTCCGAATCGAAGGGGAAAATTACAAAAGCATTGTACACAATTTAAACCAACCAATGTTGTGTAATCAACAAGGATAATCTGGTCTTTTTGAGTTGATGAGTAATGCAGATAGCACTGTAAAATCAATCGACAGTAAAGAGAATACTTACTTCCGGGTGTAAAATCCTGCGTTATCCAATGGGAATGGATGCTCACATTGCTCTCCGTAATACAATAAAGGGGACATGATCAAATCGGAATATAATGTTCTTTTAAAAAACGTCAACTAAAGGGAACAATCTATTTGACACAGCTGAAGCTCTGGCCTTCCTTAAAAACAAACTAATGTAATACAAATCACAGTTGTATTACACACAATGCACTGTTTTGTGAGAACAAAAATTCGTAACTAATGCACCATAATACATTCTGACGAAAAATACAAATTATTATGAATACAAATAAAATAAAAGAAGCCTCCCGTGAGTTACTACAAGCTATAAAGTAGATTTTAAAAACGTTTTATAGAATAAAAGCTCACTGCAGGATGTGGTAGAAATGCGTGTGTGCACCGCGACAAAGGAGCCTCATTCACTTTACATTGGGGTTGTTTGCGTGGTGCCAACACGTAAATGTAACAAAGTTCGTGAGTCCACCACGCATTGTGGTGTTAAGGAGTCATGGTGGAGTCACGCATTCTGGTGAGATCAGGTTGATCTAAAAATGGGAGCAAAAACAAAAGTGTTGCATTTATATTTTTGTTCAGTGTGCTTTAAACTTCTACTCAACTACATCTTAGAGTTTTTTTTTACTTTACTGCCTTTATTTGATCTATTTATTTACGTTGAAGATTCCAAATAATAATACAAAATATAATCAATGAATACATATCGCCCCAAAGCTATACATGACAGGAAATATAGAAAATATAAGCTCCTCTTACCAGCTGCAACATACGTGGTACACATTGGTGCCTCATTAATTATAATGCAATAGCACAACATAAGACAAGATAAGATAGTACTTTCTTGATCCCAATTTCGGAAATGTTTGTTCATATATATTATTCTGAAATGGGCCGTTGTGTATAAAGCCTAATTTTGCTTTGGTACATTATTAATACTGCTAATACTTTTATACTTCAATTTAAGTAACAATTTAAATGCAAAACTTTGACTTGTAATAAAGGATTTTTACACTGATTAGATCTGAATAGTATTTACCTGCATTAAGCCTACACGAATTCAAGCAGGGGGTGATTTAAGGCTGGAATATGTGGAACATTTTTATATCCTATGTGTGACTGAACTACAAAGATAACCTCTCCATATTATCAATTTTAAGATGTGACATTTTTCCTTCTCTTGTAACTCCTGTGAGACAGAATTGAGGGCATGAACAGCTCAGTAATGGCACCTTTTTGAACCACGTCACATTCATTTAATTCACTGCTATGTGTCGCCATCTTGTGATGAGGAAAAACAAATGTCAATGCTCTTCCATCTTGCATGTCCTAAGTTTTTCTAAAATAAAAAGTCATATAGTATGTCAAAAATAAAATAAAATGTAATATTTCGAAAAATATATAAAAAAGGCACAGTACATTATTTATACTCTTTCAAGGTTCCCATTGACCTGAAACTTATGGGATTAGTTTTGTGTCATAAAGATAAAGGAACACTTTCTCAGAATCAAGCAAAACTAAAGAGTTTAAGAGAAGAAAAACGGAGTCAAGCAAAATACATTTAATTAAAAAAAGTGAATGTGAGGTACGGCAGCTTCAAGACGAAGCCTGTGAGGATGCCTCCCAGCGTTGAGACTCCTAGGAGAACACAGCTGCAACCTGGAAGAGAGCCTGTTCCCGGGCAGTCCTCCCCAACCCTGGCTGTAAACCAGGGATCAAAATCTGGAGCTCGTGCAGTTTAGGGTCTCCCTCTACCATGGTGCTCTGTGGGAAAAATATCTCATACAAACTGGGTCCATATATCTCCTCATCAGCCATCAGAATAGCACATACCCCTGCAGCACAGGATATAAGTCACTCAGGGTCGGATCTAGAACAAATCGAATGGGGGGGGCATCATTTACCCACCGGGGGGGGGGGCAATACACTGGTGGAACAACCAACACACAAACACCAACGTAACTTCAATTTCAAAACATGCTGTAAAGTCTCTTGTTTTCACACACATTGCAGGGGTGTAGTGCTTTTATAGCGCACCTATGACTTGTGCATAGTGCTGCGTACCTGGACTCACATTCAGGTTCAGGTCCGGACTCAAGTCCAGAGGTTCAGGACTTATAAGTCCGGACCTGAACCCATGGCTTGTGTCAAGTTGTGTGACTAAAGTGAACTTATTGTGAGCTAATTATCAATTGAAAATTAACAATAATCAACTCAAATTCAAACTCATCAGGTTTATTGTGCTCCCATCTAACTTGTGTCCACATTTCTCAAGTACAAATGTAAAAAAAACACTTTTTACCACTTAGTCTACAAATGACTTATGAGTCTATGACAGCAACTACAGTGAACTACTACAAAGTTCAAACATTTATTTCATTTACCAAACTAAAGTAACCAAACAGTCCCTGAGCTGACTGAGCCTAAATCCCTAAAACTTTGCTGAATGGTAGAGTGTAGAGTAGACTATACGCATTACACTGTTACACACCTACTATACAGTATACACTGTAGTGACTGTACAGTCAGAGTGTGCTGTACTGTCTATACACCATGTCTTTTCTACAACTCTACATGTGTACATTATACGGTACATACTACATACATAGTGATGTACATCAATGTTGATATGGCGTAATTTTGAATTAAATACACTATTTAATTTAAATCAATTTTATTCTGAAAAAACCGGAAGTTCACACTATTAACTGAATACTTTTATTCTGAAAATTCTTCACTTCCGGTTAGCATTAGCATGTGGCGAAATGCTACGTTTTCAAACCGTGAATCGAAGGTGAAATGACATGTGATGTTGTACACTGAGCACACTGGGATTAGCACTCATTTATTGACGCTGAATACCGTTTATCAGGGAATGTTTAAATAACCACAGACACCAGAATATACGTAAGTGCTAGTTTTTTTGCGAGTCCAAGTACCGGTTCCCGACGTTCCGGTTTTAACCGGACTTGAACCGAAACTTTTTACAAGTCCAGTACCGGTTCGGCGTACCGGTACGCAGCACTACTTGTGCATACATGCACGGTTGTGGCACGACCACCTAAACAGAAATATATGGACATAGGCCACCATATAAAAAGTGTGCAAATGTATTTAGTATCCTATCCATGTGAACATGTTTTAGGTGGGTGATGGACCTAACATCAAGGGGAAGATTTCTTTTAAAAATATTGAAGTTAAACGAATCAATCTGGTGCACTTTGAGAGCAAAATTAAGAGATCTATGGATACATCTGTCAACACCCACATAAAACAGAACTGTAAACAGATTTACTTTTTCTTTATTTTACAAATCACTCCCCTTTAAACTGTATTCTTGTTAATGTCCTATAGTATTTCATACCTGTTTTTCATTTATTCTCTTATTTTTTAATAACTACAATGATCGTATCAAGGTGTTCCTCTGAAATACTTCTTTACATAAATGGTGACCAAACCGTTTGAGACCCACTGAGATAACTTAAGTTAATTATCTAAACACTGACAGAGTCCTGACCTTACCTCACTGAGCTGTAGGCAATGGCAGCTCCAGAGTATTTTTGTTGGGTAATCTATGGTAGGGCTAACCCATATAGTGGTGGGGCTCAAATCAGTATTTGCAATGCAATTACATACACGCTCCCCTTGACAGTGATACGCCACGCGTGAGGTTTAGATTATTTCCCTGTCTCAATCCAAATTGAACTGTAGTAAATAAAAAGGGCGACCTGGAGCCAATCCTGCAATTTCCCCACAAGTGAAAGAGTTGACATGCTGAAAACCCAACCCCTGCAGGGGGTCTGGGGGGATTCTCCCCCAGGAGATTTTTTGAAATACTAACATAAAATACACATTCTGGTACTCTCTTGAGAAGAAAAATAAATAAATCTATTACTACACAACATATTTAAAAAAATGAATGCCATTTTAGTTTTTTGTTACATTTGTTCTGAAAGCTGAACCTGCTGCTCCTCACAGAGAGAAGAGGGAAGAGGCTGTGTGAATTACTTTACATTGTGGATAAGGGTGGATAGCCCCCATTGTTCTGTGTGTTAAAATGAAAGACAGCCCACACACCTATCAATCATCAAACCGTGGGGTCTTACGGTCAAGGTCGGGGCCCGGGGGTCATTGGTCAAGCAACACACCAATCAACGAGCAGCAGTGAGCACACCTCAGGCTGTGTTTTTTATTTGTATTCTTTATTTCTGATTTATTTCACACAAAAAAACATTTTGTGGAAACGTTTTCACTTATTGTATGATAACAAAACAAAAAAACGCCAAAGTGGCAGGGCTTGCCTGCCCTGCGCTGGGGGGGGGCACAGTGACTCGTTTGAGGGGGCATGGCCCGCGAATGACCCCCCATGAAGCCGACCCTGCCCATACTATACATGTCAGATCCATGTCAGGCAGCAGAATCATCTATGTTGTTGAGTTTTAGTGGTGAATCATAGTCTGGAGGAACTTCAAAAAACAGCTGATCGTCAAAACAGAAGACATCGGATGGTGGTGCGAGGTACGGCAGCTTCAAGACGAAGCCTGTGAGGATGCCTCCCAGCGTTGACACTCCTATAGTGGAGAACACAGCTGCAACCTGGAAGAGAGCCTGTTCCCGGGCAGTCCTCCCCAACCCTGGCTGTAAACCAGGGATCAACATCTGGAGCTTGTGCAGTTTAGGGTCTCCCTCTACTGGTGCTCTGTGGGAAAATATCTCATACAAACTGGGTCCATACATCTCCTCATCAGCCATCAGAATAGCACATATCCCTGCAGCACAGGATATAAGTCCTGTCAAACCGTGCAGATTATGTATTCCACACTGATCCTGGATCCTGAAACGCTGTGCCAGGAAGGGGCTCAAGTATTTGTAGCCCAGCATGCATGCAGTGCAGCCCATCATACCCAGAGCATATGCAGCTGCAGGAGTTATCATCATATCCACAGACGCCCCCACTGTCACCCCTCCAGCCAGGGTCACATTCTGAATGTCGGATATGGTGATCTTACCATTTTTGTTCAGCATGGCAGAGAGAGCAAAGGCTGTGAGCGTGGAGGCACTGAGGCCGATGAAGGTGTGCAGGATGGCTCTATGCTGGTCGTCTCCTTTCAGGGTCAGTGATGAGTTGAAGGAAGGCCAAAAAACCCAGAGGAACAAAGTCCCGATCAAAGACAGGATATCAGACTGGTAGCTGGTGTTCGCCTTTGCATGGCCTTCATTCAGGTGAGGCCTGTACAGCACAAAAGTGACACCCAGGCCGAAATAACATGCAAACAGGTGAATAAGAATGGATCCTCCTGAATCATTTATCTTCAGATACTTGAGCACAGCCCATTCTGTGACTGCGAACACTGGCACTTCAAGCAGAGCCATGACCAGCAGCTGCAGCGGGCTCGTCTTCCCCAGCACTGCCCCGAAAGATATCAGCACCACTGCACAGGCAAACTCTGCATATATGAGGTTAATCACTCCAAGGTGGATCTTACCATCATGGCTGAACTGGAAGTAGCCCTGCACCAGAATAGCCCACTGGATTGAAAAAGCAGCAGTTAGAAGGTTAAAAACCATCCCACCAAAGCCATAGAGTCGAAAAAATGCAAATAGGCACCCAAAGCCGAGAAATATTATAACCTGTATGTCTGTAAAAATAGGATAGTCCTTGTATACAGCATTCTCCATGGGTTTAGTCCTGTTATTCTGAAATCTGGCATCCGCTTGGTCATCGTAGGTGACAAAGGCAGCATACAAGGCAACAATGGTCACCTGTGCAACAAAAAGAAATACAGGTAACCTTATTCGAAGGTTGGTTGACTTTCCCCTCATTTTGAAATCTCTTGTAGAAAATGGCAGGCAATGTTTCTTTCAGACTGTGTTTAACTAAGACAGGCCAAAGGCATAACTACCTATTGTTGGGGAATAGTTTGCTTATGTATTCAACCTTTGACACAGTTAATAATTTTCCTCTTTTCACTGTCTCCTTTCCGATGGTATAGGTCTACGGCCTTGGGTATTGCTGCTATCTCTCTTAAGGAGGAGCAGCTTGGGCGCATTGTAGTTGCCAGCTTACGACCGAGCACACAAGCTGACATGAGATAGTTTATTGTTGCTGGTGATCCTCTTAGCATTATATATAACATGAAAAACAAAAATAAAACTGGTTTGGTCTTGTTAACGATGTGTCTGCAGTGTTGCAGGTCATAGATCATTGATATGATCTTTCTGAATGCATATCAGAGCAGGCTGCAGAGATGGGTTAAGAGACTGTGCAACAACTGTACACTCAGCAACACATTTTCATGCCTGTGAACATGTTGTTTATGAGCCTCCTTTAAAATAGTAGCACTGGAACAATTGATCTATTCTCAACTCTGCAACTGATTTCATCTGGTCCGAAAAGTTCAAGGTGCATTGGAAAAATCCTCAATAAAAGCCTCATGCTGTTAAGTTAATGACTAAACGCCTTTAAATACTCTTCTGCTGTTCTTTGTACACATTATCCAATGTAAGCATGCTAATACTAAACTAAGATGGTAAATGTGTCACAGAGTTGATGTATTCGTGTTTCCTTTGAGCTTAGGACGGGAATGTGGTTTTATTATCACTGACATAACTGAGCAAGAACAGTTTCATTTGCACATCATAGAAAGTGCTTTGTTTTTCTAGTGTGATCACAAGTTCTGAAAAGGTGAGGCATGCAATCAACACTTGCAAAATTACAAACAATCATTGCTAATAAAACCCAATTGATCTACAGTATAAGCAGACACTGTAAGAGAGGAAGATGACTGACACTTGAACTGTCACAGTTGTATTAAAATGATTTTAATTAACTTCAATTTGTGCAGACATATACAATGGTTTATTCAAACCATTACTTGTTTATGATTGCATAATACATGGTAGAACATAACACAACGTTTATAATTTTAAAAGACAATACAAACTGCCTTTGTGATATCTATAAAACCTGTGTTTACACACATGACACGTTATCTCTAAAACCTAAAATCACACACATGTACAAGTATCCCATCTTCGCTCTGTCTTGCTGTTATGTTAGGCTACACACACTGTTCTCACTCAAACCCAGTGTATCAGGTCCACACAGCGCACACACATAAACACACTTTCTGTGTGAGGAAGTTGGAAAATGCGGACTTCTGCAGACCGGGGACTGATCCACCTGGAGAGCTCAACCATCTTCTTATGAATCAGTACCGTTGTTATAGTTCTGCACCCACACTTTTCAGAGTTATAAGGGAAACACTGAGGACTGCACAGATATTAACCAAAAAGAGGACATATCAATGTGTGTGATTACGTGGGTAATCTTCTACAGCGTTACAAACAATACATGTATAAAACATTTGAAGTCTAGCATTTTCCTTTGAAAGATACTGAATGCTATTTTCTAGAAAGTTGTTCAGAATTCAGAGTCAAATTCGTTATGGCGCTATAGGCCAAACGGAAGAGGGCAATAAATCAAACTACTGTGTAAATACAAATTTGGACAACAACTTTCATCATTAACTATTAAAACTATAGGCCTATGCCTTGTTGCCTTCCTGATGTCATAAACTATGCATTTTCCAGTGCAAGTTTATGCAAGATCGCCCTACCCTTACTGTTCATATCCTAGTATATAACCTTTGCAAATCAGCGGATTTTAACAAGTGTGAATATCGATGACAAAACAACACATATTAATAATAATAATTAATATAATAATATGTCCAGAAATGACTAAATTGCACACAAAAATAAACTAAATATCACTGTACACAGACTCACACATACACAAACTAAACGTCTGAGAGGTACTCTGCAGGATAATATAACTTAGTGCATAAAACATCCTCAACCACTTTTACTTAACCCTTCTGAGAGTCCTCATTCCAAGGTATTTTTGGGCGTCTGCATTTAATGCCTGCGTTTGCCTTGACAATATCAAAGTTTATTACTTCAGATGCTCCAATAGTGTGCAATAGTATGGCAGCAAATAAGCATTTTAAGTAGTTTAACTAAATACTTGAATAGCAAGGCAGTGCACTACGCACATGCATAAAATACAATTTATAGTTTAAATTATTTCTAGAATTTCTGATACAATTAAAAAAATAAACTCTCTAAGATTAACTTTTATGCTGTATGCTTATCTATCTTAAACTGACTTATGCAGTTAAACGTGTTTGACATAAATATATTTAAGTGGATTCATTAACCTTCACCATAACATTTGACATTATAATAGTAGTTATACAAATGCGGTATCAATCTCATTAGTATGCAGAGAAAGTGACAGGGCGCCCCGCCCCTTTTTGACCGGAAGTCCCGCCTCTTTATTTTGAAAACCGGAAGTCCCGCCTTTTTTATTTTATTTTGAAAACCGGAAGTCCCGTGTCATTCTACCGGAAGTCCCGAATCGTTAGACCGGATGTACAGCCACCGTTTCCGGTTTATTAAATTAAATTAAAATTAAATTAAAAATTAAAAAAAAATGAGAAAGTTTATTAAATTAAATTAAAATTAAATTAAAAATTAAAAAAAAAAAAAGTTTTATTAAATTAAATTAAAATTAAATTAAAAATTAAAAAAAAATGAGAAAAATTAAATGCAGTTGTTTTCAATCAATTAATATACATAGGATACATATCCCGCCTCCTAACCACTTCCTGTGTGGTTAATCCTGTATATAGTATTGAATGTAACTTGCAAATAACATGAAATTAATCTAAAGTAAAGCATCTAAAAAATGTATATTTAAACCTCTCTATTTTTGCGAACAGGAGAGGAGAAAACATATGGTGGAGGAGGAGGGGGAACACACACACACACACACACACACACTTGAATGTAACTCGCAAATAACATGAAATTAATCTAAAGTAAAGCATTAAAAAAAAAATGGTATATTTAAACCTCTCTCTTGTTAGAACAAGACAGGTGGGGGGAAACATATCGGTGAGGAGGAGGGGACGCACACACCACACCACACACACACACACACACACACACACACACATCCCCCGCCCCTCATCCCCTCTCCCTCTGTCTAAATAAAAAGCCAGCTTCACTCTTAAATATTTTTCAAGTCGAGAGAAAATGGCCAAGAGAAGTCTTGATATGAATTTAATCAGCGAGACGCCGGTGACGACTTACAACCATCCATTAGGTGCTCCAAATCAAAAGTAAAGCGTATAAAAAACACGGTTTCAGCTCCAAGGCTAACCTGAGTTATATAGGCCCTTATCCGCCCGCATACTGTTATGGTGTTGAACGCATGACAACTGGTGAAAAGAGTGACTTTTTCACATGGTATGAGACGGTACGCCAGGGTATTTTTTGACTTCCGAGAGCAGGCAAAAAAAAAAGGCAACCCCCAAACCCCCTATGGAGGAACCGTAAACCCCCTATGGAGACAACCATGTGGTAATTAGAGGGAGGTAGGTAATATACTTAAATATATATATAGAAAGTCAGAGAATATTTATCAGAAGATAACGCATATACATTTTATACAAGTCGACACGAGTGGATTTTATAAGAAAACAGAGTTTTCGTACTCAGACCGCTGCAACATTTTCAAGCAGATCTCTGCGATATGCAGTCGCTGTCCGAATATAATGATGACTTTAATTATTTGTTAACAGTCGTAAATGTATTTAGAAAAAACCTGTGCTCAAACATTAAAAAGAAAAAGAAGGGTAAAGTTACCAAAGCTTTTTGATACAGTTTTAACACACAGCGAGATCCCTAAAAAAAAACCTCATTGAGATTAAAATCTCTTTTCCAAGAGTGACCTGGCCAAGAAGGGCAGCATGTACAAAGTTACAACATATAAAACACAGACATGAAAGGCAGACAAATACAGCTGTAAAACACAAATAAAATGGCACATTAGCCAGTCAATATAAAACCTTTATTTAACCAGATTGGTCCCATTGAGATCATAGATCTCTTTTTCAAGGGAGACCTGCAGAAATATGCAAAGTAAAACAAACTATTAAAATCATTCAAAAACTGGCAACATTTTTAAAACGATTTCAAGATATACGAGCACTCACATCGACCAAAACTAAAAAAGTGTTACGCAGTGACTGACATTCTGTACGGGAGTTCACACCCCAGCTGCTGTAGGGAGTTGAAATATGTTATGGCTCTCGGGGGATGGTGGTTAAGAGACAGATTCTTAGTTTTTGGACTGCCTAAGGGGGTTAACGACATCTACTAAAAACAAAGTACTTCGTTATCTACTTTTTTCAGCTTTTATACACAAAAGTGCAGGGAAGGTAAGCAGATTTAGAACACTATCTGAGCGATAGTGTTAGTGTTCCCTGCCCTTATCCATTTTATTTTTCTTTATTCAGCAATCGGCAATTGTGTCACCTTGTTTTTTCTTGTTAATTAGGAAAGTGCTTTCTTAAATGTTTGTATTTTAAGTGCATATTATAGAACAGGTATAGGGCAATATCAAAATTAGCCCAAACTTTTTTTATTCACAATGTTTACTGATAATCATCAAAATATGCAGGGGGTCCAATTCTTAACTTTTCCCTAAAACATTCTAGAATTTCTTTATCTAACACAAAAAACATGAATTTAAAAAACATTTGACAACAATAGATACGTTGTTCCTGTTTTTATTACGATTATCAGATACAAAATGATAAGTATAAATAAATCTATGCTTTCAAATGCATTATTCAGAGATATTAGGCCTGTCAAATCAAAACTGGAGCATGTGAATAAGAGAGAGCAGAGTCCTAACCAGCAGCCCCTCTGACCCAAACCAAACTCTGAGCAGCAGGCGGCTGAGACGGAGCCAACCAGCATGCGGACCAAAGTGCTGCTAAGAACTCATGTTTAAATGAAATAGCAAGCACTGAATTCAAAGTGTGTATTTACTACACTAAGAGGAAAAGGAGATTTATCTGAGTTCTGTTGTGAGAGATTCGTGAGTAGAGCAGCGGCATCACGTTTACAATCCCTCCTGTTAGGACGAAAACACAACTGCAGGTAAATGTGATGATGATGTGTGACAGGTTGAATGCAGCACAATAATCATTTTATTTCTGAAATCTTCGGTATCGTAATCGTTTAACCAACATTGTAGTTCAAAATAAAATTTGAATAATCACCCTGTGCTCCAACCAAACAAAAGAGAATACAAAATACACTCATGTAATAACAAAAAATAAGTTAATTTGTCATTTTAAAGCAAATAAGACAAACTCTACGAATACAGACTTTACATTTTCCAACATCGACATAATACAATTGAAATGTAACCATTTAACATATAAAATCGCTCATGTTTTCATCATGGGTACCTACAGCATTACTATACTTTAGAGAAGATTGGTACAGTATATGATGATGTACATTATATATATATGTATAAAGCTTATGTGGGATACACAAATAAATATCACCCAATGGATGTTATCTACATCTCATCACATTTAACTCCTCAGAGTGATTGTGTCTTGATATTTGTCTATATTGATGTTAAACATGGAGCTGCTGTGATGCAAGTCAAATTTGATCTGACCATTAAAGTATTATCGTATTATCGTATCGTATTTCTGCAGGAGATCCACACATAGACAACTCAACATCACAAAGAGGTCAAAAACTTCACAACAGCCCTTTCAATTGGGACAAAATGTATCGACAGTCATTTAAAAATGACCCCTCTCACAACTAAGAAGAAGTTAAGAAAATGGACACTGCAAATATAGCTAGGTAAAATGCCAAGTGGGTACAGCTCATTACAAATGTTAATCTTGGGTTTGCTTTCACTCGATGAAGCTCAGTGCAAGTTCTTTCATGAAGTGCAGGGTCTTTCATGAAGACTTTCACCTTTCCTAGTCGGATTCTCGTCCCCCCTAAATCTATCACAGCACGATGGAGTCTAATCGCCAAAGTTTTATATATATTGCCCTTTTGTATACACAGCAATAAAGATGTTTATCGCACTAAACAAACTTCAACTGTCAATCATTCCAAACACTCTTTAAACCGAGGAGGAGGGGCACACTTAAAATATTGTAACGCAATTTAATCACATTACAAAGTTTGACCCAAAGTTGCTCCCACGCGGATGTTCCCCATGAATTGAATGGTTTTGGAAGAGCAAAGGTGGCAGATAAATTGGCAAGAGCTACAAGTATTGCACATATAGTGTTCGCAATATGATAGCAGAAGAGATAATATGCATATTAGACTGACACAGTGAGTGAAAAGAGGAAGAAAAAGGTTTGATTAGCAGCATTATATCTGTTATTCAGACAACATTTTAGAGGGTTTAATTCCAAATTATGCAAGTTAACTGATGATGGCAGGAAATAGTTCAAATGAATTTTTTTCCCGCTTTTTTCCTTATATATTACACCTAAATATGGAAAGGTTATATGTTGTATGTTGTCTCTGAAATGCCGAATTTGTTATACCAATTAAAAGAAAAACTACTTTGCAAAACGCTCTGTATATATTGATCAGAATGTAGTCATTACCCGTTTAATAAATGTGGTGATGGGGACGATTGAAAACAGAACGAGTAGTGACCCCTGTGTAAAAAGAATGGCCGAAGTTTGTAAACTGGAAGACATTTTGGATATCGTTCGTTCTGGCAGTACTATTCCGGGGCATTGGGAAACGATTGTAAACGAAACATTTAAAGTGGTCCTGGAATCTTCATTTTCCAAAACATTCTGTAACATTATCTCAGAAATGAAACAAACATCAAAAGTGTATCATGTGCTCTCATTGTATGCTCTGTTTGTAGATGTAATGCATCTTTGCGTCGAAAACAGCATACACATGAATATTTTGACTGAAGTGAAAAAACTCCATCACGATATCTCCAGTAATATGGGGAATTCTAAGCTGGAGACGGTCCTGGGGATGCTACAATCAGTATAACTATTGATTTTGTGTGTGAAAAATAAAAAAAAGTGGTTTTATACATTTAAAAACTGTTGTCATCGTTATAGCAAGGGGAGCGTGTCTGATACATGTGTATTACAGTCCTTCTTGTTGTGTTTTTCAGTGTTTTCTGTGTGTCTGTACACACAAAGCACACTTCATTATCTACTTTTCAGCTTTTTTAAATAGAAAAGTGTATCTTTCGGTAACTTTCTCAGAGAATTTAAGCATAAATCTGTCAAATGTTCAAAACAGCCTTGTTTCACTGAAATACCCTCAAAATGACAAACTGCCGTTAAGAGTCAGATTCTTAACCAAATCTACTGAAACAGAGTACTTCATTATCTACTTTTCAGCTTTTAAATACAAAAGTGTATCTTTCCGTAACCTTCTTGAGAGAATTAAGCATAAATCTGTCAAAGATTCTTAACGAAATCTACTGACACAAAGTCTACTTCATTATCTACTTTTCAGCTTGTATACACAAAGTGTATCTTTCAGTAACTTTACCTGAGAATTTAAGCATAAATCTGTCAAATGTTCAAAACAGCCTTGTTTCACTGAAATACCCTCAAAATGACAAACTGCCATTATTACGAAATCTCCTCAAACAGAGTACTTTCTACAGATGAAGCCTCCCACTCAACGCAATATATCCCACCCACTCAGCAAATCATATAAAACTAAGGACGACCGTTAAAAAACTATCCATGGATCTGAGAAAAACCAAGTCTGATGTAGCCTGCCCTTATTACCACCAGGATAATGGATACGGGCTTAATGACTGGATGTTACAAAGTAGGGGAGAGGATGTTCCCGAAGAAGAGCTCTCCTCTATATCATATCCATGTAAGGTCTTTAGGACAAAAGAGGACCATGATAACATGACATATGAAGAATATCTTTCTTTAAAAGATGGTTTTATAGATAACCTTTATAGAAACAGTATATCTCATACCACTCGCCAAGATCGCAAACGACAATTAGCAGAAAAGAATAGAAAAAGTAAAGAAAAACGAAGAAAAAGCAACATGAAAAGGAAAAGAAAAATTAAAAGCAAACGCAGAATGCGAATGAAAAGAAAAGGGACCATAGGACGCAAAACTAAAAAGACAAAAAGAAGGAAGGTGAAAAGAAAAAGAAACAAAGTGAAGACATTTAAACTAGAGGATGATGTTGTAGAGCCATTACCGGATCATAATAATCTTATAGATCATCTCCCGCTAACCGACTGCTGCGAATGTGTTGAACAAATACCAAAAGCAATGGCAGAACTTTGCTTCAGTATAATGAGAGAAAAAGCGCGATACTGTGGAATTGCCCAATTGGCGACAGTGCCAGAATATGTATTAAAAAACTTTTGGAGGATCTCTATTCTAGTGTCGGTTGTCATTACAGCGAAGGATACGCCAAAACGTGTGACGACATAGACAAAGCTTTTGAAGACAATTATATGGTACCTGTCCTTACAGCTAAACAAATCCTACGCCAGGTATTCAACAGACCACAAGAAGCACAAGAAGTCCCAGAAAGGATTACATTCAGAGCTAATAATGGAGAAACCGAAGAAGAAGCAAAGCAGATTATAATCGTTGCGGGTGAAAGGATAGAGAATTTACATGTGATGTTAATGCATTTATCTGATATAAAAAATGCTTTCGTATACTTCCAAGAGACCCCTAAACATCTACTTGGGCTGTGTGAATTGAACGACAAACCGATCACTGTCAATGAAACGCGGAGAGAAGCAGCAGTGCAAATCGTTAAGTCCATTACCTTGTATGCACTACGATATTAACTTGGTAAAATGTAATATGTTTTCTATGAATTGTGTTGAATGTTGTGTTTTTTCAATTAAACAACCATTACACAATGAAAATGTGTTTTATTTTTTTTGCTTTCATATATAGTAATAGTATTGTAAACGAAACATTTATAGTGTATCATGTGCTTTCATTGTATGCTCTGTTTTTTTGACATTGCTTTTGGTATTTGTTCAACACATTCGCAGCAGTCGGTTAGCGGGAGATGATCTATAAGAATATTATGATCCGGTAATGGCTCTACAACACAATCCTCTAGTTTAAATTTCTTCACTTTGTTTCTTTTTCTTTTCACCTTCCTTCTTTTTGTCTTTTTAGTTTTCCGTCCTATGGTCCCTTTTCTTTTCATTCGGATTCTGTGTTTGCTTTTAATTTTTCTTCTCCTTTTCATGTTGCTTTTTCTTCGTTTTTCTTTACTTTTTCTATTCTTTTCTGCTAATTGTCGTTTGCGATCTTGGCGAGTGGTATGAGATATACTGTTTCTATAAAGGTTATCTATAATACCGTCTTTTAAAGAAAGATATTCTTCATATGTCATGTTATCATGGTCCGCTTTTGTCCTAAAGACCTTACATGGATATGATATAGACGAGAGCTCTTCTTCTGGGACATCCTCTCCCCTACTTTGTAACATCCAGTCATTAAGCCCGTATCCATTATCCTGGTGATAATAAGGGCAGGCTACGTCAGACTTGGTTTTCCTCAGATCCATGGCTAGTTTTTAACGGTCGTCCTTAGTTTTATATGATTTGCTGAGTGGGTGGGACATATTGCGTTGAGTGGGAGGCTTCATCTGTAGAAAGTACTCTGTTTGAGGAGATTTCTTGGATTTCTTGGATTCTGACTCTTAATGGCAGTTTGTCATTTTGAGGGTATTTCAGTGAAACAAGGCTGTTTTGAACATTTGACAGATTTATGCTTAAATTCTCTGGTAAAGTTACTGAAAGATACACTTTGTGTATACAAGCTGAAAAGTAGATAATGAAGTAGACTTTGTTTCAGTAGATTTCGTTAAGAATCTTTGACAGATTTATGCTTAATTCTCTCAAGAAGGTTACCGAAAGATACACTTTTGTATTAAAAGCTGAAAAGTAGATAATGAAGGACTTTGTTTCAGTAGATTTGGTTAAGAATCTGACTCTTAACGGCAGTTTGTCATTTTGAGGGTATTTCAGTGAAACAAGGCTGTTTTGAACATTTGACAGATTTATGCTTAAATTCTCTGAGAAATTTACCGAAAGATACACTTTTCTTTTTAAAAAAGCTGAAAAGTAGATAATGAAGTGTGCTTTGTGTGTACAGACACACAGAAAACACTGAAAAACACAACAAGAAGGACTTTAATACACATGTATCAGACACGCTCCCCTTGCTATAATGATGACAACAGTTTTTAGATGTAAAAAACACTTTTTTTCACACACAAAATCATTAGTTATACTGATTTTAGCATCCCCAGGACCGTCTCCAGCTCAGAATTCCCCATATTACTGGATATATCCTGATGGAGTTTTTTCACTTCAGTCAAAATATTCACGTGTATGCTGTTTTCGACGCAAAGATGCATTACATCTACAAACAGAGCATACAATGAGAGCACATGATACACTTTTGATGTTTGTTTCATTTCTGAGATAATGTTACAGAATGTTTCGGAAAATGAAGATTGCAGGACCACTTTAAATGTTTCGTTTACAATCGTTTCCCAATGACCCAGAATAGTACTGCCAGAACGAACGATATCCAAAATGTCTTCCAGTTTACAAACTTCGGCCATTCTTTTTACACAGGGGTCACTACTCGTTCTGTTTTCAATCGTCCCCATCACCACATTTATTAAACGGGTAATGACTACATTCTGATCAATATATACAGAGCGTTTTGCAAAGTACTTTTTTCTTTTAATTGGTATAACAAAATCGGCATTTCAGAGACAACATACAACATATAACCTTTCCATATTTAGGTGTAATATATAAGGAAAAAAGCGGGAAAAAAATTCATTTGAACTATTTCCTGCCATCATCAGTTAACTTGCATAATTTGGAATTAAACCCCTCTAAAATGTTGTCTGAATAACAGATATAATGCTGCTAATCAAACCTTTTTCTTCCTCTTTTCACTCACTGTGTCAGTCTAATATGCATATTATCTCTTCTGCTATCATATTGCGAACACTATATGTGCAATACTTGTAGCTCTTGCCAATTTATCTGCCACCTTTGCTCTTCCAAAACCATTCAATTCATGGGGAACATCCGCGTGGGAGCAACTTTGGGTCAAACTTTTGTAATGTGATTGAATTGCGTTACAATATTTTAAGTGTGCCCCTCCTTCTCGGTTTAAAGAGTGTTTGGAATGATTGACAGTTGAAGTTTGTTTAGTGCGATAAACATCTTTATTGCTGTGTATACAAAAGGGCAATATATATAAAACTTTGGCGATTAGACTCCATCGTGCTGTGATAGATTTAGGGGGACGAGAATCCGACTAGGAAAGGTGAAAGTCTTCATGAAAAGACCCTGCACTTCATGAAAGAACTTGCACTGAGCTTCATCGAGTGAAAGCAAACCCAGATTAACATTTGTAATGAGCTGTACCCACTTGGCATTTTACCTTGCTATATTTGCAGTGTCCATTTTCTTAACTTCTTCTTAGTTGTGAGAGGGGTCATTTTTAAATGACTGTCGATACATTTTGTCCCAATTGAAAGGGCTGTTGTGAAGTTTTTGACCTCTTTGTGATGTTGAGTTGTCTATGTGTGGATCTCCTGCAGAAATACGATACGATAATACGATTAATACTTTAATGGTCAGATCAAATTTGACTTGCATCACAGCAGCTCCATGTTTAACATCAATATAGACAAATATCAAGACACAATCACTCTGAGGAGTTAAATGTGATGAGATGTAGATAACATCCATTGGGTGATATTTATTTGTGTATCCCACATAAGCTTTATACATATATATATAATGTACATCATCATATACTGTACCAATCTTCTCTAAAGTATAGTAATGCTGTAGGTACCCATGATGAAAACATGAGCGATTTTATATGTTAAATGGTTACATTTCAATTGTATTATGTCGATGTTGGAAAATGTAAAGTCTGTATTCGTAGAGTTTGTCTTATTTGCTTTAAAATGACAAATTAACTTATTTTTTGTTATTACATGAGTGTATTTTGTATTCTCTTTTGTTTGGTTGGAGCACAGGGTGATTATTCAAATTTTATTTTGAACTACAATGTTGGTTAAACGATTACGATACCGAAGATTTCAGAAATAAAATGATTATTGTGCTGCATTCAACCTGTCACACATCATCATCACATTTACCTGCAGTTGTGTTTTCGTCCTAACAGGAGGGATTGTAAACGTGATGCCGCTGCTCTACTCACGAATCTCTCACAACAGAACTCAGATAAATCTCCTTTTCCTCTTAGTGTAGTAAATACACACTTTGAATTCAGTGCTTGCTATTTCATTTAAACATGAGTTCTTAGCAGCACTTTGGTCCGCATGCTGGTTGGCTCCGTCTCAGCCGCCTGCTGCTCAGAGTTTGGTTTGGGTCAGAGGGGCTGCTGGTTAGGACTCTGCTCTCTCTTATTCACATGCTCCAGTTTTGATTTGACAGGCCTAATATCTCTGAATAATGCATTTGAAAGCATAGATTTATTTATACTTATCATTTTGTATCTGATAATCGTAATAAAAACAGGAACAACGTATCTATTGTTGTCAAATGTTTTTAAAATTCATGTTTTTTTGTGTTAGATAAAGAAATTCTAGAATGTTTTAGGGAAAAGTTAAGAATTGGACCCCTGCATATTTTGATGATTATCAGTAAACATTGTGAATAAAAAAAGTTTGGGCTAATTTTGATATTGCCCTATACCTGTTCTATAATATGCACTTAAAATACAAAAATTTAAGAAAGCACTTTCCTAATTAACAAGAAAAAACAAGGTGACACAATTGCCGATTGCTGAATAAAGAAAAATAAATGGATAAGGGCAGGGAACACTAACACTATCGCTCAGATAGTGTTCTAAATCTGCTTACCTTCCCTGCACTTTTGTGTATAAAAGCTGAAAAAAGTAGATAACGAAGTACTTTGTTTTTAGTAGATGTCGTTAACCCCCTTAGGCAGTCCAAAAACTAAGAATCTGTCTCTTAACCACCATCCCCCGAGAGCCATAACATATTTCAACTCCCTACAGCAGCTGGGGGTGTGAACTCCCGTACAGAATGTCAGTCACTGCGTAAAACTTTTTTAGGTTTGGTCGATGTGAGTGCTCGTATATCTTGAAATCGTTTTAAAAATGTTGCCAGTTTTTGAATGATTTTAATAGTTTGTTTTACTTTGCATATTTCTGCAGGTCTCCCTTGAAAAAGAGATCTATGATCTCAATGGGACCAATCTGGTTAAATAAAGGTTTTATATTGACTGGCTAATGTGCCATTTTATTTGTGTTTTACAGCTGTATTTGTCTGCCTTTCATGTCTGTGTTTTATATGTTGTAACTTTGTACATGCTGCCCTTCTTGGCCAGGTCACTCTTGGAAAAGAGATTTTAATCTAAATGAGGTTTTTTTTTAGGGATCTCGCTGTGTGTTAAAAACTGTATCAAAAAGCTTTGGTAACTTTATCCTTCTTTTTTCTTTTTAATGTTTGAGCACAGGTTTTTTCTAAATACATTTACGACTGTTAACAAATAATTTAAGTCATCATTATATTCGGACAGCGACTGCATATCGCAGAGATCTGCTTGAAAATGTTGCAGCGGTCTGAGTACGAAAACTCTGTTTTCTTATAAAATCCACTCGTGCCGGTTTGTGCAACGTGTATGCGTTATCCTCTGATAAATATTCTCTGTCTTTCTATATATATATATATATAAGTATATTACCTACCTCCCTCTAATTACCACCTGGTTATCTCCATAGGGGGTTTACGGTTCCTCCACAGGTGGTTTGGGGGTTGCCTTTTTTTTTGCCTGCTCTCGGAAGTCAAAAATACCCTGGCGTACCGTCTCATACCATGTGAAAAAGTCACTCTTTTCACCAGTTGTCATGCGTTCAACACCATAACAGTATGCGGGCGGATAAGGGCCTATATAACTCAGGTTAGCCTTGGAGCTGAAACCGTGTTTTTTATACGCTTTACTTTTTGATTTGGAGCACTATGGCGGTCCTGTAGGCGTTTGATCCAGGCTGCTTATCGTGAGAGACTTGGTTTTTCTCAGATTTTTAGGTCTAGGAGTGTTTTTAGCTGTAAAATACCTCCACATTTTAGTTTTCAGCGTACGGTTAAATCTTTCTACCGTACATGCCTTATGTCACTGGCGGTTATATAATGTGCAATACCTTTTTTCTTCAACAAGTTTTGAAAAAACGTTAGTAAAGAATTCTTACCCCGCAGCTGTTTATAACTTTTTTTTTTAGGGATCTCGCTGTGTGTTAAAAACTGTATCAAAAAGCTTTGGTAACTTTATCCTTCTTTTTCTTTTTAATGTTTGAGCACAGGTTTTTTCTAAATACATTTACGACTGTTAACAAATAATTAAAGTCATCATTATATTCGGACAGCGACTGCATATCGCAGAGATCTGCTTGAAAATGTTGCAGCGGTCTGAGTACGAAAACTCTGTTTTCTTATAAAATCCACTCGTGTCGACTTGTATAAAATGTATATGCGTTATCCTCTGATAAATATTCTCTGACTTTCTATATATATTTAAGTATATTACCTACCTACCTCCCTCTAATTACCACATGGTTATCTCCATAGGGGGGTTTACGGTTCCTCCACAGGTGGTTTGGGGGTTGCCTTTTTTTTTTGCCTGCTCTCGGAAGTCAAAAATACCCTGGCGTACCGTCTCATACCATGTGAAAAAGTCACTCTTTTCACCAGTTGTCATGCGTTCAACACCATAACAGTATGCGGGCGGATAAGGGCCTATATAACTCAGGTTAGCCTTGGAGCTGAAACCGTGTTTTTTATACGCTTTACTTTTGATTTGGAGCACCTAATGGATGGTTGTAAGTCGTCACCGGCGTCTCGCTGATTAAATTCATATCAAGACTTCTCTTGGCCATTTTCTCTCGACTTGAGAAATATTTAAGAGTGAAGCTGGCTTTTTATTTAGACAGAGGGAGAGGGGATGAGGGGCGGCTTTACTTTAGATTAATTTCATGTTATTTGCGAGTTACATTCAAGTGTGTGTGTGTGTGTGTGTGTGTGTTCCCCCTCCTCCTCCACCATATGTTTTCTCCTCTCCTGTTCGCAAAAATAGAGAGGTTTAAATATACATTTTTTAGATGCTTTACTTTAGATTAATTTCATGTTATTTGCA
>RQJG01020314.1:0-12997 GCA_009756435.1 Chionodraco myersi
AGCTTTCTGCTGTCCTGATGTCAATGGGAGCTCATTCCACCATTTGGAGCCAGGATAGCAAACCCACGTGTTTTTGCTGATGGGAACTTGGGTCCCCCTCGCAGTGAGGGTGCAGCGAGTCGTTTGGCTGATGCAGAGCGTAGTGCACGCGCTGGGGTGTACAGTTTAACCATGTCCTGGATGTAGGAAGGGCCAGATCCATTCGCAGCATGGTACGCAAGTACCAGTGTCTTGAAGTGAATTCTAGCAGTTACCGGAAGCCAATGAAGGGAGCGGAGGAGCGGTGTGGTGTGGGAAAATGTTGGAAGGTTGAAGACCAGACGAGCCGCTGCATTCTGGATGAGCTGTAGTCTAGGCGTGAGGTGACGAGAGCCTGGACCAGAACCTGGGTCACTTTCTGGGTCAGCTGGGGACGTATCCTCCTGATGTTGTAAAGCGTGTATCTGCAGCAGCGGGTTGTAGCAGCGATGTTTGCAGTGAAGGACAGGTTGTTATCTAGGATCACACCCAGATTCCTTGCAGTCTGGGTCGGGGAAACAACAGAGGTGCCAATGTTGATAGTCAGGTCAAGAGTGGGACAATCTTTTCCCGGAAGGAAAAGCAGTTCAGTTTTGTCAAGGTTGAGCTTGAGATGATGAGCGGACATCCACTGAGAGATGTCAGCTAAACAAGCAGAGATGCGTGCGACAACCTGGGTCTCTGAGCGGGGAAAGGACAGAATTAATTGGGTGTCGTCAGCGTAGCAGTGGTATGAAAAACCATGCGGGCTAATGACAGATCCGAGCGAGTTGTGTACAGGGAGAAGAGGAGGGGACCAAGAACAGAGCCCTGAGGGACCCCTGTAGTTAATTGACAAGGGTCGGACTCGGACCCTCTCCAAGTTACCCTGTAGGTACGGTCTTTGAGGTATGAGGTGAGGAGGGAAAGTACAGAGCCTGAAACTCCAAGTTCATGGAGAGTGCGAGGGAAGATCTGATGGTTCACCATGTCGAATGGAGCAGACAGGTCCAAAAGGATGATGACAGAGGAGAGGGATGCTGCTTTGGCAGTGTGCAGTTCCTCAGTGACAGCAATGAGAGCAGTTTCTGTGGAGTGACCTGCCTTGAAACCAGACTGGTGCGGATCCAGAAGGTTGTTCTGATGGAGATAACAGGAGAGTTGTTAAAGACAGCGCGTTCAAGTGTTTTAGACAGGAACGGGAGTAGAGAGACAGGCCTGTAGTTTATAACATCAGACGGGTTGAGAGTGGGTTTCTTTAGGAGAGGGTTTACTCTTGCCTCCTTGAGACTGTTTGGAAAGTGACCAGAAGCTAGAGAAGTGTTGATGAAATGGGTGAGAAATGGTAGAATATCAGGAACGATAGTCTGAAGGAGGTTTGAAGGGATAGGGTCCAGAGGACAGGTGGTATGGCGGGCAGAGGTAATGAGGGTAAGAACCTCACTTGGCGAGAGAGGGGGAAAGGAGGTTAGTGTGTGGGTGGAAGGAGGGTCTGGTGACCCAGCGGTGAGTAGAGGTGAGTCAGAAAAAGAAGAGCAAATATCATCAACCTTTTTTTCAAAGTGGTTAACAAAGTCGCTTGACAGAAGGGAGGAGTGGGGAGGGGCTTTGGGGGGGTCCAAGAGGGTGGAGAAGATGGAAAATAGTTTTTTAGGATTGGAATAGGAAGATTGGATCTTATCTTGAAAGAAAGTGCTTTTTGCCTGAGAGATCGAAGCAGAGAAAGAGGAGAGGAGAGCCTGATAGGTTAGGAGGTCGTCATGGTGTTTGGATTTCCACCGTTTTCTGCTGCCCTAAGGACGGTTCTATTAGCACACAGTGCGTCATTTCGCCAGGGAGCAGGAGGGGACTGATGAGCCTGCCGAGATGTGAGAGGACAGAGAGAGTCCAGAGAGGATGAGAGAGTAGAGAGGAGAGTTTCTCCAGCAGAGTTTGGAGGCAGGAGTTGGAACGAGTCAGAGGAAGGGAGGGCTGAGAGCACCGATGAGGCAAAGGTAGAGGGGGAGAGGGAACGAAGGTTACGGCGGACAGGTACAGGATGAGAAGAGATTAGTTTGTTATGTTTGGAAAGGGGTAGAGAGAATGAGATGAAGAAGTGATCGGAGGTGTGGAGCGGGTTTACAGAGAGGTTAGAAGTAGCACAGTTCCTTGAGAATATGAGATCAAGGACATTGCCAGCTTTATGAGTTGGTGGGGAAGGAGACAGTGAGAAAGCAAAGGCGGTTACCAGAGATGTTAGTTAGTCTATCTTCCCTGTCTGGAGGTTGAAGTCTCTGAGAAGTACAGCGGGAGGGCCAGTTTCAGGGATGTGTGATAGGAGATTATCCAATTCCTCCAAGAAGTCCCCCAAGGCGCCTGGTGGATGGTAGAGAACAACAATGGTTCATTGTATAGGATGGGTTACTGTGACAGCATGGAATTCAAAGGTGGAAGGAGTGAAGTTAGGTAGCTTGAAGAGGGAAAAGCTCCATTTGGGAGAGAGCAGGAGACCAGTGCCCCCTCCTCTGCCAATGGGTTTGGGTGTATGGGAGAAGGAATATGCTGTGGCGAGAGCTGCTGGGGTGGATGTGTTGGATGGAGTAATCCAGGTCTCAGTGAGAGCAAGGAAATCCAGGGACTGCAGGGAGGCGTAGCCAGAGATGAAGTCAGCCTTAGGAACAGCTGACTGGCAGTTCCACAGGCCACCTGAAACTAGATGTTGGATGTCAGTGGAGCACGTGGGATAGACGAGAGCAGGGCGGTTATAGCGATTAGGAGATACACAGGGTCAGTGATAATTACGAGAAGACACATGAACAGGAATGGAGAAAATACACATGATTATAGCATGAGGGGCTCGAAAGCTAAAGAAAAGAAAAATAAGACACCAACAATACTTAGCTCAATCAGAGTAGGATTTGCCTCCTCTTTGCCACCCTCGTGACTCCCGCAGGACTCTAATGTCTTTGTCAGTCTTACTCCCGCAGGACTCTAATGTCTTTGTCAGTCTTCGGCTGTCTGACGCTGAAGGAAAGAGCTACCTAAATGGACGCCTGATTGCTGAGTTCACACAGCTGTGGTGCCACGCCCCTCTAATTAGTTAACTCTCTACAGCTGATGGGCGACAGCTGAGAGGCCGTGCCTATTTTAATGCACGCTTGATTGCCTACTGAGCCCTGTTTAACAGGTTCATGTGATCAGATCTGAGATTTAAAATCTCTCAAAAGCGCCGATTTATAGTGATGGCGAGATGAAGCCTTATGAAGCTTTGAAACTTTCCAGCCAATTGGTTCGCAAAAGGGTTCATCTCATGAGGCTTCATCATGGGCTTCATTTGAACACAAACCCCCCTGTTGGTCAAAGTGTGTAAAACAGGCAGATTGGACATCTCAACAGTGTGCTCTATCTCATACCGAGTTCCCATTGAGTAAAGCCTTAGAATACATCGAACGAACATAAAATCATATTTTCATGTTCACATTGTATTTATTCCAGGTTAATGATTGTGATTGAAAAGCCTAAGGAGGCTGGTAAACATTGCAAAGATGGATTTGTATTCCTTAATAATATTCATAAACTTAACCATGTTGTAGCCTGAGAAAGGCTAAACCATATCAAAGAATACATTTATTAACTACATTATCTCATTTAGCTAAACAACAAAAAATACGTATTGTTCAGTCGTTGAACCAGGGACCCTGCGGTCATGAGTCAACTGCTTTCCAGCTGAGCCACAGCACACACACTAAAGCTCCCTGAAAACACTGGAACATATGTATTCCTGTATTTATTTCTGTATTTATTCATGTTTTATTCCTACATTTATTTATGCTTGTATCTATTTATACGTTATGACATGTTCCGACCTCTATAAGTGAGGGTCTGAGCTCTCTTGATTCCATCGTGTCACCGGGCCCGGGTACAGGAGGGGTAATATGGTTCTTATTATACATCCATGGGTATTATGAGCGTTGTGGTTCAGCGGTTCAACCGATCTGAATCGCTTCCTGAAGCAGTCACGTGGTATCGACAGGCAGCGAGGCTTCGTTTGTCATCGATGACGTCACTGGCCCAAAACGATACAAGCCTCGGTACATGCTTCACAAAAAGCTTCGGCGATTACTCGACACACGCTCCGAAGCCTCGGTGCAATACGTAACATCACTACCAATAACTACAGAACAATTATACAGAGTAGAATAACTGAAATAGAGAAGTCTAATTAAACAAGAATAGTACTTACAGTGGTTGCTGCGTCAATAGGTATTGTCGCCACCGGGTCAAAATGCACACAGATGTCACTTGAATTAAGCATGTGGGCTAGTGATGTGTCGGTCGCGAACGAGATGATTCTTTTGAACGGCTCTTTGGTACGAACGAGGGGAACCGAGTCGTACTTGGTGAGAGCCGTTCTTGTTATCGTTCAATCGTTGGTCCGCACTCACTGCCTGCCAAAATCCACTCGCCTTTTAAAAAGCTTGATTTTGTTCCCCAAACGTATTCTGTGAAGACCCTACTCTGATTGGTAGGTTTCAGCACGAAGAGTGAGATGGGGTGTGTCTTAACGGAATACGCCAGAGAGAGAAGTCATAACAACTGGTACAGGACAGGTAGACAACGTGTTTTTCGGATGGAAAATGATGCATCGGTGTATCCTCGGTTATAGCTCCTCCAGAGAGCCTCCTCGATGCTCGGTCCTCGATGCTCGGTCCTCGATGTGTATTTAGAGAAATTAGATGTCCTTCAACATGGCGTGCTGAAATCCATTTCCGGGTCACTACTGGAGGACCGAGGAGTCGAGGAGGGGAAATTAGAGTATTGAGAAACCTCTACACACGTAGATGCTCTCTTCTTCCTCTTTCCCGACATGGCGCTGTGTTTGACTTCCTTTGTCTATTTCAAAACCACGTTACTTCATTAAAGTACCCATTTGAACTTTTCCGGGACTACATTGTGTCTTTAACTTCCTCCTGGGTTCGAGAACAACGATCACGATCTACAGGGGATTCCAAGAAAAAAACTTCTGTAAATCCCCCATCAGTTGTTTACTTGCTTTCTTTGTCCTTTGCTTCACCAGGAAACTAACAGCTTCAAGCCAGATGAGCCTTGCCATACTTGAAGCTAGCATAAATGATCTCCACTGGACAGGCAGAAACATGTATGATTTAAAAAAATTAAAAGTATGTAAAAATGTCTTTACAATTCTGCCTGGGCCACTATTAGCAAGAGATCCTATGTGCCTGCATATGCAAAGACCCAGCTCTGGTTGTGAGAGACACACCTACTATGGTCCAACTTTTGAAGTTGAATGCTTAAAAGTCAGGATATTACTCAATGTATCTGTACAATCATTTCCTATTAGGCCCAAAAATGCTACACCATGTGGAAGATGTGTTATTACAAGTTTTCATTGTTTATCAACTATTGGTATATTCTCCTGAACAACAAGCATGCAATTTACCTCATTTTAAATGACCTGGATAAACAGGTGGCACTATGCCAGTCAGCTTTATGAGGTCCCAATTCAACATTTCTCACTCACATAGATAAGTTCACTCTATATCAGCAAGACTGCCAACTATTTGCAAGTTGCTAAGCAGTTTTATTTAGAACATTTACATTTCAAACAGCATTATATAAAAAGGCACGGTGCCTGGATAAGATTGCATTAATATGTATTTGCCAATTAAGTGAGGAAAGTTTCACACAAAACAAGTCATTATTACTTGTTTTTTGCAAAATACTTGTTATTTAAAAAATGAATTATAGCTTTATCATAATGACAATGACCCTAGAAAATGCACAATCCTATTTTTTTAATCTTGTTAAATGTGATTCTGTTTAATTTTAAGAACATAATTACTCAGAAAATGTTATGATCTAAAGTGTATGTAATCAAAATGATCTACTGTGGGTAACCAAAAAGCAACAGAGACTAGAAAAATATAAAGTACCGGGATTGTTTGTAGTTCCTATAGTAACAACACTGTACCTGCTTTATTGTCTCCCTGCAAGGCTTGATTCGTTAAAGAATTTCCAACATCACACAAAATGTTATCAGTACATTACTTTGCATTGACTCCCTTCATCACCTCACCTGTTTCATACTCAGCCATCCGTAAATAGATAAGCCTGTTTTAATGAACACCTGGAAGTCAATCAACACTGCATGCTTAGATTTATCTCATAAACTCACGCACACACATCTACAGATCAACATTGCTTTAGTTAAATATGCAAATGATCTGTGGAGACCTAGCACCACCACCGCACATTTCAATTAATTTCATTGTCATTGGTATTACATTTGTCATTTTGAATAGCACCATATGTTCAGACTATTTAATTCAAGTTGGGGAGAGATTATGAGCAGATGATTTAGCAATTGCACTGCTCCTCCATAGTGATGTGCTACTAGCTGATGTGAAGTGAAATGAAGCCAGGCACTCGAATGAGTTGAGGGCACCATTTCCCTCCCCTCTGATTGACTAAACATTTAGCTGTGATATAATTGGCTTGGTAACAAAGTGACCATGGGGCGTGAATACATTTGTAACAAGCACTTTGATCAGACTCACAGGCACATTGGCGTCTCTGGCCTCCCTCGACGTGGCGAGCTGTCAGCAGTGCTTGGTAAGTAATGAATAGCAGGACTTTCAACACAAGCTAAATGTTGTGACGACCACAGTTGGCCTTATCAAATGTGATTTTTTTCCCCCTCTTTTTCCTCTTCCAATACCCACTGTGACTAATTATTTTCCTTCCTTTTGCAGTTTTATTCAAGGTTAAGCTTTATCACGGTTTTTAGAACACAAAATGTTTGGTAATGCACCACATTCAATACTTTGACTTTACACACTTAAGATCATCAATTGGGAAATAGGCAAAACCCCATTAAAAAAATTAAAGGATGTTTAAGTTTTCCAACTGATCTAGTTCACAAAGAAAAAACGCCAACGTTTTAAAAATTATTAACTTAACTAATTTGTCGTAGGTGTTCGATTATCAATCTTACAGTTGGCATATTGCCGTATATTATTGGCTTTGAATCCCAAGTTTTGATTGTGCGGATGAAGCAAAGTTGTTCAATTGTACTCTTTTAGCAGCTGGCTATCTAGCTAGCCTGCTATTAGCACAATGCTCTATTTTAGGGAATTAAGATCGTGGGAGTGCAGGGTGCACTAGCTAGCTAAATATTATCTGGTTTATGTTCTTAAAAACAGTTAATGCTTCAGATTGTGTGGTAGCAAACATGCACATTTACTACTTGTCATCAATCACTTAAGCAGGAAAATAAAACGTTTTTACCCAATGACAGGGCACATCAATAGTATGATCTCTGTGATTGGTTGATTGGTCTTCACATCAGAAATGAATTGATCCAAGGTACATTAGAAAGCAGTCTCATACCACCACAGAAGCAGAACAGAGTGCAGTTGTTGGTCCGCATAAGAGTTTGAGTACGGCTTTTACACAACCATGCAAAGTACACAAAGAGCAGTAAACACTCCAGAGTTTGTTAACCAACTAAACAAGTATGGTGGCTGTGCCCTTAAGTAGCATGTACTGTAGCATAATAACAATGTAGAAAAACAGATATAAAATATTCAACTACAATTGTAACGCAACAACACTAAAGTATTCAATAAGGGAACATAATCAGTGTTTGTTTTTTCAGATATTTGATGTGTGGTTGTATACATCCTCTGTAAAACTGTCACATGTTCATCCCACCAAGCCAGCAGCTGGTGGGCTTGTCCTAAAGGTGAAATTATCTTCGGGGTCTATCAGCATGCCTTTACCAAGTGAACTATGGTAGGGGGAAATCAGGCATCTCCAAACCGAATGGGTGAAACTGTCAATTGCTGCAGTTGGAAAGGCACTGTGGTTGCCCCCACTGTCTGGCCTGTTCCATCTTGCGCTCCATCTGAGGCTCACCTTCACACAGCCCGCCTCCTCCCAACGCTCTACGAATCAACAGATCTGTAACCTGTCTGTGGTGATGAATAGAGGGCGTCTGCAGATAGTGGGCTGTTAAAGTGCTTCCTTCTCCACAGTTGCCGACATTCTCAAGGCAAGCTACAATGGCCAATGTTCCTTTTTATTTCTGTTGTTTGTTTGAATGGCGGTTGGGCTGCCAGTGCCATTGGCAAGAGCTGTAACACAGTCCGAGCACCTGGTGTGCCAAGTCAGACATTTACACAATTAGGTAGCAACACCAACCGATTTGTTTTCTTTCTTACCTCCCACATGCATCGGAACATTTCCCTTTTATATTCCGACAATTTTTTAAAACATTTACCACCTGTACCGTTCTGCAGCCCAGTTAACAGCGATTGCTGACATGATGTGTCAAACTGCAGAACAAGCTTTACACGTAATTCAATCTTGTATAGCACTATATACAGTAATTGCATAGCTAATTGCAGGACTAATTGAGAACTATTCAGAATTAATTATAAACTGTTCTCCAGATGATGAACAAAAAATTGGTTCAATTATATACACTTCTAAATCCAACCCTAATCACACCACTTAGCCCCAGTGAGCAGTCAATACAGAGACAAATGGATGCAGGCAGCTTATCAGTTTCTATTCAAAAATGACTACTCAAGTTGTTGTGTTTACGTGTACATAAAATCAATGAAATAATGAAACCTTCTTATTCAATGCACTGGTAACAATTCAATGACATTTCTGCTTGTATAAATCTGCCCCAGTGCATCCTTGTAATGTTGATTCTTGAAAAAAAATGACCTCCCCGCTACTCTAAATCCTACTGTGCAGCTGTCACAGATATTAAACCCCATAACGACCCTAGGGAGGGTTGAAGCATGAGCAAACATTGGAAAGAACATACACCATTAGATGCGCTGTTACAGTATTACAGTGAGCTGTGCAGTATGTCACAGCAACAGAGGCACCCAGCAGATTTGCCCCAGCCTGCATAGTGGCAGTGTTATTGTTATTAAATTAAATTAATACAGCAACTAAAAAATGCACTTTACTCTTTTGAGACATGGTTGTACTGTTAATCGCTTAAGTCCAGCAGAGGCCAGCTGATCCACACAAACATACTTTTGTAGCAGCCCCAGAAAATATCCCCAAATTATTTATTTTTTAACGTTTGGTTGGAGAAAATTAAATGTCAGAGAAGCAGAACTCATTTGCACATACCCTGCATGAATTGATGCTGTACCATGCCACACTCCTTTCCCTTGTTTATCAAACAATGTTGACATTTTGGAAAGAATTTAACAGGCCAAAGCCTATTTAAAAATGTAATGCCGCAGCAGACGTGAAGACTTCCACTTCCTTGATTCTGTTTTTTTCTCATCATGTATGTGAACCTGTGAAATCAGTAAGGATCCTGTGACGGGGGTAGTGACAGTACATGGTAGGGACCATTTGTTGGAGAGCATGTTATTGTTGCAGCCCTGCAAAGAAAGCTGCTCAGGAAATGCTGCCTTGAATAACGCTTTTTCAGATGCTCCATTTTCAGATAAGATACACAGAATCAGAATGAGATTTATTGCAAGAAGGTTTTCCGTTAATGGAATGTGCCTTGTTTTTTTTGCCGCTTTGGTGAATACAGGTAAGGACCTGAAAAAGTGAAGAAAATAAATATAACATGGATATAACATGACAATTGAACTCAGGATGTGCCAAATGTCTAGATAAAGGGATGTGTTAAAGACCTTGCAAACACTGTTAGGGTTAATAGCCCAAGAGGTGTTGATGTGTGGATATGTTTTCCCTATTGCTCTTTCACACATACAAACGTAATCCTCGAATTTGTGAATATCTTATCCCAATAATTAACACCAGCTGCAAGAAGCCTGAAAGACATTAGTTTTGTTGTTATATTAGGGTTTGAATGTTGATCTACAACTCTCCCTTATAAGCAAGCCTACCACCAAACTTAAAGGTAACATTTGCCACTTTGTATGTAGATGTCCAATCCGTGCATTGCATGTGAGCTACTGATGCCCAGCGTAACCAAAGTGTAGCCGAGTTGCACAAAACACAGAGGTAATCCAAACCAAAGGATCACCTCCTTCCAGAAAATTCACTCCTTCTGTTTTAACCTTCGCCAAAGAAGCCCATCTTAAATTATCAGCAATTAACAAAGAAAATACAAGTGTTGGGGAGTATCTTCAGTGTTTTTGATTTTAGTTTAACTTCATTTACATAGTCTAACCACACAACAGGTTTATATTAGATTTGTTAATGAGCAGCACCTAGCTCATGCCCCCTGGTTATAGTTCTACCTTACAGCGACCTTCGCCTATTCTTTCCTCTTCATGCGTTAACGCAGTTGCCTTTCGGGTATAATTAGTTGAGGATGAAAACCATCAACTTCATCACAGGTAAAATAGTGTTACTTGTCCAGGAAGTACGACATATTTTACAGCTGGATAATTCAGTTCTCATTCATAACACTCCGTTCGATGTCTTACTATGGGATGCGCCTCATCGCGGAGCAAACAGAAGCATCAATCTCATTACGCCAATCCTGATTGGCTGGTGATCTTGATGTCAACGTCAGGGGAAATCACCCCCTATAAGTAGCCTGCGCCACGACGCATGCGTCATTCAAACACCTCTTCTCGCTTCAGAGCACATCTCTAATGGTAGCCGGGCTAGCTTAACAGTCCACAGACTGAACCAAAAGCTAATTTTCGGTCGACGGGCGTTAGCCGGCTACCCTATTCTGCCTCGCAGAAGAGTATAGTACTAACACACCAGTTAGTATTATAATCAACCTCGCCATTCTTCCTCAGGAATTAAGGTAAGGTTTTGATTGTTCAAGCTAGCAACACACCAGCTGCTAGCTTGTTTTTTCCCTCACTGCCGACACCACGGTAGCGAGGACGGATTTTTTACTTTTTTCTTCCACGAAGGAGAAAAAGGATTAAAAGGATATTACCACACCAGGTAATATTCTTTGAGAAAAAAGACCCACACCGTCCTTTTTCTACGGATTAAAGACAGGTTGGGAACTATTTTTTCTCTCGACGTACCTGTTACGAGCGGGTCCTCTTCACGCCACGCAGCGTATAAGATGGCCGCCTCTCTCCCTCACACCAGAGGAGTCAGGAACTCGGAGGCTCGGCTCTGCGGCTGCGGGTTGAAAGTGTCAGGCACAGACTCACACCAGATCTGTTCGTCCTGCCTCGGGCTGGAACACGTCCAGGAGGCCATTGACAACCCCGGCTCGTGCGGGCATTGTGCCCGCTTCACCATGAAGAGCCTCCGCCGAAGGTTAGCACAACAAGCTAGCCTGTCGGGACAGGACCCCCTCATGTCCACTGGTTTGCCGGCTGGCAATCAAGACACGGGGGCGTCCGCCGCAGAGATGGAGCCCCTCACTGGGTCGGTCTGGGGCTCATCGACAGCGGCAGCCGCAGAACCGGAATCCCGCGCCATATCAGGCCGAGACCCGGTGGCGGCAAGAGACGTGGGAACGGGACCCCACGCTTTACCAAGCTGGGGCTCCCGGCTGGACCTCACCATGGTTTCACCCGCGGAAGATGTCCTAGAGTTAGACTACATGGAGGACGAAGAGGATACCTCTGAGTTCCTCCTGTCTGACTCGGATGAGCAGGAAGACGACCTCTTCATGTCATCGGCTCAGGCTGCAAAGCCGGGAGCGATGGCTGCTCTCCCGGGCGATGGCACACCAGCTTCGCCCTGTCTAAGCATGGACCTGCAGGCCGTGTGTCAGCGCGCTGCGTCCTGGCTAGACATCCCGTGGCCCGAAATGGCCAAGGAGACCTCCAGGTCCCGTTACGAGGGGAAACATTTTCCCCAAACAACGAGGACGAAGAGGCAGCTCCTTCCGGTCTTCCCGGAGATGTTGGATGAGGTGTCGGTCTCGTGGAGAGACCGGCCCTTTAGCAACAAGGCCCCAATCCAGGGTGCCTCCTCCCTTGACTGAGACGGTATGGAGAGGCTCGGCCTGCTCCACATACCGCCTATGGAACCGCTGGTGGCAGCCCACCTCCTACCGAGGATGGGCCCGTCACCAAGCAGGAACCCCACGCTGCCAGCAAAAAACGGACCGATTCCAGTCGACCATGACTGAACGGGCCTACAGAGCCGCAGCATTGTCCGCCAGGGCTCTGAACGTTTCCTCGATGCTAACCGCGTACCAAGCGGAGCTCTGTGAGGATCTGTCGAGCAATCCTGGACCGGCCACTCTGGACGAGATAGCCGCGGTCACAGACATTTGTCTCCGTGTCCCACGCTGCGCCGTCCAGGCCACGGGCAAGGTAATGGGGATCATGGTGGTGCAGGAAAGAGCTAGATGGCTCAACCTCACCAACCTCCCAGACCGGGAAAAGGAAGATGTGCTTGACATGCCCATCGTTCCCGAGGGGATTTTTGGCTCCGCTCTCGCTTCCATGCAGAGGAAGTGCGAGTCGAAAAAGAAGGAAGACGAGGCCCTCCACCTCTGTCTCCCTCGAAGGGTCCAGCCGCTGCCTTCGCAACAGCGGCCCTTCGCAACAGCGGCCCTTCGCAACAGCGGCCCTTCGCCCAAGCTGCACCGCACCCTGCTAGGTTTAAAGTACCAGGACAGCAGAGGTCGCAGCCCACCCCGAGTCCCCAGCCCAGGCAGGAGACGAGGGCGAGTTGGCCTAGAAAATCTCCGGTTCCGGCTGTAGCCCAGGCGCAGCCAACCCAGAATTTCGGCCAGCAGTCAAGGAAGAAGAAGCGAGCGGCCTGACAGCCCCTCCTTCTCCCCTCTGTGACAGAGCTGGAAGTTCTTTCCCCGGCTCTAAACGTGTCCCCCTGCCTCGAGAGATGCCTCAACGTCATCCTCAAGTCCGCATAAAACACATGTCACATCTTTGTTGTTTAAATAAACCATTTTCCGCTGACGCATCCAGGCTTCGGCCAAGGGCGCAGCTCAAAAAAATTAAAAGAAAAACAATAAACAGTCCGTTAACTATAAATCCCCTTCTGAGAGCAGCTACGGCCTCTCTCAAAAGGCGGATAATAAACGGGTCTGTGAAGG
>RQJG01020315.1:0-16151 GCA_009756435.1 Chionodraco myersi
CACACATACACATATATACATATATGCAGCACATATACATATGCACACACCTACATACACACACATACACATATATACATATATGCAGCACATATACAACACCTAATACACAGCACATATACATATATGCAGCACATATACATATACACACCTACCATACACACACATACACATATATACATATAAGTGCAGTACATCATACATATGCACACCTACAATACCACACATACACCACATATAACAATTATATGCAGCACATATCAACACCTTACATACACACACATATACATTATGCAGCACATATACATATACACACCTACATACACACACCATACACATATATACATATATGCCCAGCACATATACACACCTACAATAACATATATACCATATATGCAGCACATAACACACCTACATACACACACCATACACATATATACATATATGCAGACATATACACACCTACATACACATATATGCAGCACATATACAATATCCACACCTACATACACACACATTAACATATATGCAGCACATATAACCATATACACACCTACATAGACACACATACACGTATATACATATATGCAGCACCTATACACACACATACACACACATATAATAATATATACATCATATGCAGGCACATATACACACCTACACTACACACACACTACACATATATACATATATGCCAGCACATATACACACCTACATACACACACATACACATATATACATATATGCAGCACATATACACACCTACATACACACACATATACATACACACGTATACACATAGTCAACCACCTTCCCCATCCCCGCACCTCGAGAAAATAGTTTCTCCGTGTTTCCTCTTGAGCTGGGTAATGTCCGGACATGGCTTTAGCTCCACGTTCACACTGTTCCTCGTCTCTCTCCACGGGCTGAGAAACAAACAGTTCTTCTGGTTGTACGGACCCTATGAATTTCGAATTGAAATGGTCTCCTTGAACTATATCCCCCGACTCGTTGAGTGAATACTTTTTGGATGTTTCCTGGTAAAACGTTATTATTTGCCTGAAACATGATTTGTGCCGTTTGGAATTCTCCCAGGTCTGTACATTTTAACAATTTGGACTGCAGGAATAATTTGTTAGTGTGATCAAGGTATTTGGCATTGTGAGTGATTCGTATTTATGGATAGACTTCAAGCTAATTCTGGTAAATATTTAGACAGTTTAGTTCATCCTTCAGCCTCATGTTACGAGTACATTTCTCTCCACTCAAACACTGATACTCGTCACTTTGACAATATTACATGTTTGAAATGTACATGTGTTTGGAAATATGTGTTAACCAAACGAGACACAGATGCGCTCTGTACACAGGAAGGCATTCCCCCTGACCTCTGATGCTGGTGGTGTGTGTGATGGGAGCGACGGGAGGAGGTCAGGAGATGGATGGATGTATACAGTGGATGGGTCAACATAACACCCAGGAGGCTGAAGTGGTGTCCAATGGGAAACCAGAAGTCAGCAGATTTCCCTAAGGGCTTATAGCAAATAGTATAATTTCCCCCTGGGATAAAAAAACCAAAACAAGGTTCTGATTATGATATGTATATGAGATGTATGGTATAAGTGTACTTCCGTTTCTTCCGTCTTACTTTCTTCTGGTATTATATTGAATTCAAGTACATGATTTTGTTAAACATTTTTATTATATATGTTGACATTATTAATCTAATTTAAATATGTAATCTACATTTTCTATTAACATACTAACACAAATCATGATCTCTTCCTCCTGAACATACCCAAGAAGTCATGCGGTCTAAAACTACTAGGAAATCCAGACTGCTATTAACCTGAACAATCTATTTCTAAAGTTAGGAAACCCTGCTATAAAGTTACTGTAATACACTTTAATACAGGACATGATATCTAGTGGTCTAATAAGTACAATATCTGAGTATTTCTTCCACCTCTGAGTATATATTTAATTTCTGTTGTTTGTTTGTTGTCAGTTTTATCACAAACTACGGTCATTAACAAATCTGATCTGAAATGAAATGATAACTTTACATAGTTATATAGGCTGCTACATAGAATGTAATTATTAAAATGATACTGTATAACAAAGAAGTTATTCTCGTGTATCTCCTGCTGGTTTTGATTAGGATTCCTCGTCCACCTCTCCGCACACACATCCTGTCCGATGCATCAAAAGCGAAAGTTAGTTTTGAAACATCTCAAAGTTCTGCGAGTTTCCTCCCGGTTCTGTGTGAAGGAATGTAAAGGTGAGGAGACGAGGAAAACATTGAGCTGCGCCCGAGGATTACAGCTGCCGGTCAATAGCATCAATAATACCTGATGGTGTTCATACCGAGCGCTGATTAAAGAGATCCTGGGGGGGAGGGAGGGAGGGGGGGAGAGAGAACAGAGGGGGTGTGTGGTAAACGGTCAGTGTTTCTGGACAGAGCAGTCGAGAGGTCAAAGGTCAAAGACAGCTGGAGGTTTGATCAATGATGTGAGATGAGAGAGGAAGAAGATGGAGGCTGGAGAGACACAATGAGGGAGAGAGGGTTCAAAAGGGAAAAAAGGCCGGTCCACAGATTTCCACCACGGCTGTCGACATTAACGCCCACGATTAATCTGTTAATCTTAACACGGATAAATCAAAGCCAATACATCACATTACAAGGTTTCACCCAAAAGCTGCTCCTGAAACACCAGCACAGATGTTTACCATTACGGCAGTGACGGACTCAGAATCAGAATGCCTTTCGTCGCACAGAGGGGACATGTGCAGCGTGACAGCAGCAAGGAGCCCAGACAGCTTAGTGTTGCATATCTGACATGCGTTAAAAAAAGTACTAAGTTATAATTAGAGATGTCCCGATCCGATCACGTGATCGGGGATCGGAGCCGATCACGTGATTTTCAAAAGATCGGAATCGGGAGAAAAAAATCGGGGATCGGGATTTTTTTTTTTATATAAAATGTATTTTTTTAATTTAATGTTACAAAACTAAAATGACCATGTTCACGTCTTAAAGTCATCCTGAGGCCTTAGTTTTGGTTTAAAATGACACAACATCATGTATGTGTTGCTTCTTTTGGGCTTGTTTTCATAGACCTGGTTGCTTATTTATCTCAAATCTGGCAACAAAGTGGGCGCAGTGTCTAATAGTAGCATTGAGCTAACAAGAGGCTACGTTAAGCTGGTGACTCGGGACAGAGAAAATGTCAGGAGTTTGGAAGTATTATAAAATTGAAAGTTAAAATTGACAGCCAGATGCAATGTTTGCAAGGCGGAGGTTCCGCGTGGTGGAAAGAACAGAGCTACGTTCAACACGACCAATCTAATACGCTACCTGAGAAACAAACACCAACAACAACAACACGGCGAGTACACAGCGGCCACTCGGGTAACGGCACTGAAACAACCAACACTTTCAGAGACTTTTAAAAGGAAAGAGAAACTGCCCCAGAACAGTGAAAAGGCCAAACAAATAACAGCCAAGATAGCTGAATTCATCGCGTTGGATGGCCAGCCGTTATCTGTTACCTTTGTTTTCTCTTAATGCATTGCATAAAGATCGGATCGGGAAAAATCGGTATCGGCAGATTGTCAAAATCAAATGATCGGAATCGGATCGGGAGCAAAAAAAGGTGATCGGGACATCCCTAGTTTGTAGTATAATAAATAATATACTCAAAAAAGATAAAAAGTTACATAATTTTAAAAAATACAGATAAAAAACTAATCAAATCCACAAATCAAATCCTGTAGCAGTTCTTAGGATTTAGCAGCCCGGGATATATTACAGTTATTACAGATGGTATATAAAGTATATATTGCACATAGTTTGACGGTATTTAACAGCAGCAAGTTACACAATTTACAAAGTACAAGATACATACAACAAGGGTTTAGCAGAAGGGTATAAATTACAGTTATTAACGGCATATATATATTGATTTAGCGGCCAGGTATAAATTATACAGACAAAGACTACAACAGCTCGAAATCTTGCCAAGTATATTCGTCTAATATCTAGTCGGAATAGTCTACACTTGATATAAGACACAATAACTTCAGAAGTAACGCTGCAGTGAGATATCGGATCTTGTTTTTGGACGATGCATCATCTTGTTAAGTCCAAACATCTTATTGTGAGTTGTATCTCAGAGGAAACACATATTTCTTTAAACATTTATTAGAAAATCACCAACTAACTTTTGCGGTTTATATTGTAACACAACATTTCCTGATTCTGGTCTAATATAGTTCAGAATGAGTTCTCCCAGCTAATTACAAGATCTGCTTTATCTAAATATCCCGTCTTATTTCAAGGACTCTTACCAAGCTAATTTTCACTTGTTCTATTGGCAGATGTTTGGACTGATTTAAAGTGAAAACAGCTTGTTTCATTATTGTTTAACCTTTCTTCCAGTGAAGGAAGAGTACGCAGAGGAATCGACACAAGCTGCATGTATTCGCTGACGGGATACAACTGGACCTCCATCGTGTAACGGCACGACTAACCCATGACACATGTTCGTTTAGGTGTGGTGAAAACGGAGGGAAGATCTCCCTGAAGCATGCTCCAGTCTCTTGGAGTTGCACAGTAGTGGGACATAGTGGACAGGGTCACCACTTTAGGAAGAGATGGACAGTATGTATGAATACACTACGGGAGAATATTATAGGGCATTGCGTTCCAAGAATGCAGGTCGTTGGTTGTTCCTCGAGTCTCTAGAAGGACAATGGGAGCCAGAGCCTTTTCTTATCAGGCTCGGCAGACACCCTCTCCGTTTTTAAGAGCGCGCTTAAGACCTTCCTTTTTGATAAAGCTTATAGTTAGGGCTGATTAGATTCAGCCCCTAGTTTTGCTGCTATAGGCTTAGTTTGTCGGGGGACATCTTACTTCTTCCTTCTCTCTGTCTATACCTGTGTACTCTCATGTTCCGATTAACCCAGCTTCCCCAAATGTCTTTCTTTTTGGTGTCTATATACGCCGGGATCCGGAGTCATGGATGATCCTGCGGTCCTGTGTCCTGCATCGCGAGCGCTGGATCGCGAGTCGTGGCTGTGGTCCTGGATCATCGGTCCTGATGGATATCCTCGTGGATTCATCTTCCTATTATACACACATGCATTTCCAAACATTTGGACTACCTATGTTGCAAATGTATTATCTCTTCAATTTACACACGGCATCTATTGCACGTCTGTCCGTCCTGGGAGAGGGATCCCTCCTCTGTTGCTCTCCCTGAGGTTTCTCCCATGTTCCCTTTAAACTGTGGGTTTTCTCTGGTAGTGTTTCCTTGAACGATGTGAGGGTCTAAGGACAGAGGGTCTGAGGACAGAGGGTCTAAGGACAGAGGGTGTCGTATTGTCATACTGATATTCTGTACACACTGTGAAGTCCACTGAGACAAGTGTAACATTTGTGATATTGGGCTATATAAATAAACATTGATTGATTGATTGAATGATTGAATATGCCTTGTGTAGCACACATTATACAGAGGGGAATCAGAGCGTTTTCTGTGACAGCGGCTTTGTCGATGCTTTAGCTAAGTGTCTGAACAATTTCATACTTTATGCCAATAATCCAGGGATCATCAAAAGTAAACTGAACTGTTATAAATGAAGTCATCAAAAAAGAAACCTGGTTTATCCTCTAGTTTGTCATTCAACTCTTTATTAAAGGTCCCATCACGTCATGGCCTTTTCTACTGATCATAATTCCATTGTTGAGGTCGACTAGAATACATGTATATTGTGCAATTTTCCAAACTCACAAACTTTCTCACAGCATCTCTGTATAGTGTGTGTATTCACTCTCTGTCCTACACGGCTTGATGGAGCTCCTGGAAGGCCCTAGAAGAATGTTGACTGTTCACATCCTGTTTTGGAGTCAACATATAGTTTCTTTAAACAATGACTACTAATGATCCCCTAATTACTCATTGTTAATAACAGATTTAATTATCTGTAAGCTAAAGTGAACCAATAGATAGAAGCAAAAAACACAGAACGGAACTAAGAAACAACTAAAAAGTAAAGTTTGAGATTTCCTGAATGTACTTTTCATATTTAAAACATGGGTTAAAAGTGAATTACTGATCAGTTCACATGTAATACTACAACTTGAATCATTATCCACCTATAAATTATGGACAGATCGCAGCGGTGATCTTAAATTAAATGAGACGAAGGTTTGGTTAACATATTCGACAGATGGAAAAACAGAACATCTTCAACACTGACAGTCTCTGAGATTAAAGGACATTGATCCGCTGCCCTGCGATCAGAGACTCATTAAAACTGCTCTGAACTCATGATGAGAGAGGACAACTAGCCTTAATTGATCAAACAGAAATAGGAGTAAAGAATCCTATAACTGCCAATGATTAAAGAAAGTACATTTAATTAGGGAATATGATGCTCGGGTTCATATTAGTGTTTTGTTCCTCCACTCTGACATGTCTCCTTGCTTTAATGTTCAAAAAGCTCTATCTTTCTCATACTGTCTGTGCTGCAGCACCTCTTTTCACCCTCCGTCTGAAACCAGAGCCCAGTCTGCTCCGATTGGTTAGCTGGCCGGCTCTGTTGTGATTGGTCAACCGCTTAGAGATGTCCCGCCCCGTGTGTGGGCGAGAAACTACCTCTGAAGTGAACTTTGGGATGTTAGCCTTAGCGGTCCATTTACATGCACTAAAACTATGGGGGTTATTCCCTATCTTTATTCAAGATCGTGGTCTTTACATTTGAGAGCATCATTTATTGATTTCACGTTCAGATTATGTATTTCTTTCCCTCAAACCCTGTCATCGCACTCATCATTTTTTTTTTTTTACTTTCAAAATTATCTTTTAAATTGACAAACATCACATGTGTATTTCGTGGCACAATTCAAACGGGATCGAAAGATAATCTTTCTCTCTCCATTGACTTAAATACATAATTTTTTCGAAATAAGGTCCCATGGAGGAAAGGGAGGGACTTCGCCACTATTAGAGCGTCCCGTAAACTCCCGCCCTCCACGGCTTTATCACATGTACTTCCCTTGTTTTCATTTTCAACTTTTGGGAGGGAAAAGCACAGTTTTATAATTTATACACAGTTTGTATATATAAATATATATATACCTGAATGTGGGAAAGGTGCATTGATGGAAGCTCTTACTGCTGGTTTGTCTACTTCATACAGTATATGACATTTCTATCTTAACAACCCTTCATCGGACGCTGCCGGGTATACCAGCTTAAAGGTGGGGTAGGTAACTTTGGAGAAACCAGCTCGAGTGCGCTAGAATTTGAAAATACACAGCCGGAAAAAATCTGCCACTTCCTCACAGAGCCCCTCCTCCAACACACACGGACGCGCACATGACCAATGAGGGCACGAGAGAAGTTTGTGCCCCGATTGAAGGCTGACAGGCAGGTAGGCCATCCAGTTACTTTAGCCGGCTCAGGTGATTGGTCGTGCTATTTACAGCGCCACGGCTTCCACAGATGACATTTTGTTATGTAATTCTTGTCAAAGCATTTAAGATATTCATTGCGATCGGGATGTTAAGAGCATTCCATGGAATATAACAAAAAGTGTACCTCGAGCCGGTTTCTCAAACTTACCTACCCCACCTTGAAAGAAATGAAAATAGAGCAGAAAACAGGAGAACACATGTTGGACACCCACAGTCTCATTTTCATCTTTATTGGACACAAAGTCAACAGCAACACATTTTTACACAACACGTTACTATGTCGATTCAACCTACATCAAGGGAAGCTCATAAACATGTAGTACATTGCACACACACACACACTCTTAAATATCTACATCGTGTAAACAATAAATAATAATAATTCATGAGATTAATCGCCATTTTCATGAAGTATGACATTCAAATGTGAATTTTGGAAAGTAAGGAAGCAGACACTTTTCTTGTTGCAAATCAGATCCAAAACAGAGGTACATTTTTTGTTATTGAGAAAGAAAGTAGAGCTTAATAGTGTAAAACTGCTGTCATATCTATAAGTTCAACATTAAAGGCAGATGAAAGCGTCATTTGTCGCAGTGAACAACAACTAAACAAATGTATTCAGAGGGTTTGGAAACGTAAGGGCACCATGTGTTATTTGCATCATGTTGCAGCCTTGGAAGAGAAACCGAAAGGTCCTTCTACTCTAGACCTTTCAGTTCACTACCTTCCCCACAGAAGACCCTTTTTCTGGGTGGATGACCTGATGTTCCTCACTTGTTACTTACTCCTCCACTCTTCCTCCCTGCCGTCTCTATTTTTCTCACCTTTCATCCCCGGAGAGGCTGCCAAAAACATATTTTCTCAAACTGTTAAGAGTGGTGGAGAAAACCAAAGATTAAGATCTCAAAGCTGTCTGGAGAGTGGTGCGGTGTGTGTGTGTGTGTGTGTGTGTGTGTGTGTGTGTGTGTAAACCTGTCTGCCGGATGTTTTTTTTAAGAGAGGAAGGACTTGTGAAAAGCTTTGACACGCTCGGGTTTACAGGTGTGTAACGGTGTTAGAAGCTTTCTGACAGCACTAATGAAACTGACAGGAGATGGAGGAAGGAGACGAGGGAGGAAGGAGACGAGGGACGATGGAGACGAGGAGGGAGGAGAAGGAGGCTTGGATTTAGTGTCAAATTATTGTTATTTAAACATGTCAACTGCTACCAAGAGACAGATTCTGACAGAATATCTGTTTATATATCTCTCTCTCTCTATATATCTATATATATATATATATCTCTTTCTGAATAAAACTCTTAGCACTAAAACAGTCCAAATAAAAAGTGTCTCCAAAGCAGACTAGCAGAGTTCAAATAATTGATTGACACGTGACGGTACATCTCCACATCACTGAAGCAAGATGCTGGTCAGCGCAACAAGGCTGTTAGCATCCCTCATAAGAAGCCATCGATAGAGCTAGCTCTGGGATAACAAGCTATGTCATGCCTCCTCGCTGTTATCAAAAAGCAATTTAAGCAACATTTTAGTAAACAAAGATCTTCATCAGACAACTAAAGATGTAAATATAATACTGTGACATTTTAAAATAGATTGTGAAGAACTAGTCAGTGCCAGGCAGACGTCACGTTAGCCACGACAGATACACCAAGCAGGATCTACGCTGTACACGAGACCAGCAGCAGCAGCTCTGATAATATACACAGACTGGACACATTGAGAGTCTTCATTTACAGTAGAATAAAGAGCCTTGTCATCTGCAAAGAAACTCACCAGGCAGCGAAACAGGAAGCTGCCGTTTCCTTCAAACATATTACATTACAGTTTTTACATGGTGGGAGACGGAGGGGCATGACTAACACACATTTGGGGAAAAGAGACTAACAAGAAAAGGTGCACTTGGGAACTGGAACCAACATGGAGACATAACGTACATCGGGCCTTTTTGAATTGATTTCTACGAGAACAGTCACTTGACGCCATCTTCCAGATATAGCGTTGCAAACAGATTTTTATTTCCGTGCGCTACAATGAAAATATGTGCCGTGACGTCGGAAAATATGTGCCGTGTTTATCAGACGGAAACCATGACAACAAATATGTGGAGATTCACGATGTGCACAGAGTCAGGAGGGGCTGACCAAATGAGACCAAATTAACGTTATGCTTTTGGTTATTTAATATCTGCAGTGAGTAATGCCTCCACCATCTTAAGGTTAACTGTGATGGTGCTTTTAGGACGAGCCGTCTGAAGTGAGAATGTGTGCTTGTGAAAATACTCTGGGGTGAAAACACATACACACATGTCTGCATGAAGCTCTGAGAGGATGGGAAAAGCATCGGGAGGTGTCAGAAAGTAAAAACACACACACACACACACACACACACAGGCTGACATGTGCAGTGTGTTCTTGCCTTACAGAGGTCGGCGGTTAGCAAAGCATTAAAGAGAGCGGTGGAGAACTTCTTTGAAATATTTTAAAATACATTTTTAATTCCAGCAATGACAACTTAAGAAATCCAACCTAAGTTGTTTCAGACTCCCAAACAAACTTTAATATAAAGAAGAGAAAATTAAGATTGAATCATTTTGAGTACTGAATTAAAAGGTAGCAGGCTAACATCGAGTAAACAGCAAGGGTCTGAACCCACATAGATCTGTGACGTCCGGCCAATAAATAGGAATGACAGGAAGGTGTTAACAACTAAAAAATACATCAATGCATATCACAGTATAAACGTGCCTTATATAATGGCTTTTAAATAAATTACAAAGCAAGTTTCACAATGTCCACTAAAGGAGATAAAAACAAAAAATAATTTAGTCCAACCTGAGCTGGGTTTTTACCTTTCCCGCCAATTATGATACCTTCTGATCTTCATGCGAGACACCTCTGAATCTCAATAAAAACTCTTTACCGTCAGGCTCACCTGGCTTTTGTTAGATCTCTAAGGTGACATATCTGAAGCTGAAACTAGTGGCTGCCGAGTAACACTTTTCAGACCATGAAGCGGTGCTCCTTGCCGTCGTGCGCCATCAGGATGACGTTGCGGTTGGAGGTCCAGATGAGGCGGGCCAGCTTCAGGTGGTTCTGAGACCCCGGAGACGCCGGCTGCACCGGAGGAACCTGGTAGGTCTTAATGCAGCGGAGCTGAGGGGCCGAGTTCAACATCCCAATGCTGCCCAGCAGACTGGTGTTCATCTGGGGAGGAACACAACCAGCTGATTCAGACACGATGGAAAAAGGGAGAAGGGGTCGGACCCCTTTTCGGACGTGTCATTAGCTAAAGTGTTGTTTATTGATATCGGACAATGATACTACAGATTATTCAATTATTAATTAAATATTTCGTTTTGTTATTGCATTCATTTGTATAGTACTGTATCATGTCTAGGGTTTCCAGAAACTGACCATGATCAAAATCGATTATTCGGCAGCCCTGGCGAATAATAATCGATTATTATTATTATTATTATTAAAAATATATATAAATAAAATCGATTTTTAAAAATAATATTCGATTATGGAGACTGTAGCGAATAATCGAATAATCGCTGGCATCCCTAATCATGTCTGTATCATCTTTTGTTTCATTTGTATTTTCTTTGGTTTTACACGCTCGAAAAAATAAAATAAAGTAAACTATAACCAGTTCGGGCACGTGTCCACAAAGCCAAAGTCCACAGCGACTTACAATAAGTGCCTTCGACCAACAAAATACAAACTGAAGAAAACAGAATCATAAAGTACATCAGGCTTCAGAGCAAAACATTTCAAGTGCCTCTCAACTGGCTTTAGGTAAGCCAGCCCTTTGTTAGGATATAAGTGCTTTGTTAATAGTTCTATCGCTCGAGGTGGAGTCGAAAGAGATGAAGGTGTGTGAGCTTTCTGCTGTCCTGATGTCAATGGGGTTAATGAATTAATATCAGTAACATTTAGCCTGTAGGGAGAATAACTAAAGTCCCATTAGGCTTGAATCAGCATGTTTAACACGTCTTTTGTCTTATAAATGGCTTTGAAATGGACAATGCTAACAAAGCGAATGATTTTCAAAAGTGTTGCAGTTTAAATCGGATCACTTTCAGATATTCGATGAGTTTTGGTCACTTTTTTTCAAAGTATTCTCTTTTTGGTAGAGATGGGATTTCTTGTGTCCTTGTTGGTGAACATTGAGGAGAACAGAGTAAGGAAACTATACTTTTGGAAATGGCAGCCTTACAGCTCATAAATATGGTTCCAACTGTCTGTATAGCACCCATTACTCACAGTGAGAAGATGAACACAGCCCATTTAAACAACAACAACAAACAACAAATAAAAACAGATCAGAGGAACTAGAGCAGGAACCTCGCTGCATCTCAAAGTTTTGACCTAGTTATGGTTTATATTTTCCTCCCTCATCCCCACTTCCTGTTAGCGATGGACCTGCTCTGAGGAAGCTTTGACTTTAACCCATGACGTCCTGTGAGAGACTGTGTGTAGGAAAGGACAACGAGTAGAAACTCTATCGCTTCCTGAGACCACACACACACACACACACACACACACACACACAACACACACACACACACACACACACACACACACACACCACACACACACACACACACACACACACACACACACACACACACACACACACACACACACACACACACCACACACACACACACACACCACACACACACACACACACACACACACACACACACTACACACACACACACACACACACCACACACACAACACACACCACACCACACACACACACACACACACACACACACACACACACACACGGCGTCTGCCAGCTCATTACCACAGCAGCCGTCTTGCCGGCGCGCTGCAGTGGTTTATGCTTACAGTAATGCCATTAGTGTGTGTCTGTGTCTGCAGACAGTCGTGTCAGAGGTCGTAAAGACCTCTCATTCAAATAACAGTTCTGGGAAGATGATAAGGAGTGTGTGTTCGTGTGTGTGTGTGTGTGTGTGGGTGTGGGTGTGTTTATCATTTACGTGTGATTGGTCTGATGATTTTATGTTGTTTATTTCATGTTTCTTTTTAGCACTGGAACTTTTATTTATTTTTTATGTTTGTATGCATTGCACATGAACAACTACAGATAAAAGTCGACCAAAGTTATTTTAATCAATACAGAAAAATGACTAATAGTGCGGAGCTTGTCCATGCTTTATTTCTAGTCACTTTAAATAATGGCAAATGTTATTTCTGCAGCAAAAACTGAGCTTTAGTCTTTCAGACCCTCCTACCGCTGTCTGAAAGATTACATGAGATAAAAATGTTTGAATTAAATCCTCACTTCTACTCAGATGAAGCATCTAAACAAAGTTTCCCGTTAGATTGAATCCCAGTATAAATGTGTACTGGTGTGACTGGAAGAACTACACTTTCGTTTAGCTCCAACCAATCAACAGATTTTTTTGCGGTCAACACATCGAAAGAAATCCCTATAAACCATGTTTAGGGCGTGCGTGCGCGTGTGTGTGTGTGTGTGTGTGTGTGTGTGTGTTGTGTTGTGTTGTTGTGTTGTGGTGTGTGTGTGTGTGTAGTGTGTGTGTGTTGTGTTAGTGTGTGTGTGTGTGCGCGTGAGAGAGAGATTTACCTGCCAGAAGGAGATGTGGCTGTCAGCGTTGGAGTACGTTGCTAGGTAACGGCCATCGGGGGCGAACGACACCGACGTGATGGGACCTTTGTGACCGTGGATGTTCTGGAGGAGAGAAAGAAGTTAAAAACACACTCGTTACACCAAATCCACTTTTTACAGGAAGTCCACGCGTCTGAAAGAAAGTGAGGCGTGCACAGCTGCCTCTGAATCAATCCTCCGTGAATCAGCTTGTGAGGCTTTTACTTTCAAATGACTGGGTTTGTGTTAGAGATGTGGTTCACATGCAGTCAGGATAAAAAAGACGATGCTGCGTGCGGAGACTGATGGGACTTTAACATGTGGACCATTTGAAGATAAAATAATAATGAATAAAAACCATTCCATTGGAAATACTCAAAGAAACAGTCCCTGGGAAAAGAAAGGACGTAACTCAAGAGCAGTGGCGAACCGTGTGTATCACAACTGGATCTTCTATAGACACCCCCCCCCCCTCCTCCGCGCATATAATATCCGTCTTTTCACTGAATTGTCGTCTTGAAAAAGATACTCGCAACAATCCCGCAACAACTTCATCTCCACCTGTTCCACTTTTCATTTCAATGTTAAAAACAATAAAACGGCATGAATTGCTTCGTCGCATTCATAGATCCTCTGCCTCGAGCCAGTGAACTAGCGGGCCTTCTAGAACACCCTGGAACCGAGGGGAACTCTGGAAGAACACGCCCATTGGCTACAAGTCAATATCTGATTGGTTGATCAAACTGTCAGTCCAAACGTACGCTCTCATTCAGTGCACCGGCCAGGGCCTTCGATCAAGGATGTAGAATACCTGGTTGAAGGATATTCTACCCAGAGACCCAGAACAAGATCTGATTGGTTGCTTTCTTTTCTAACACAAACCCACTGAAATGCGAAGTGCATGGTCCGAGAAGGACAAACAAATCAACGTAACACAGATACCATTCTCATGTATTCATTTTATTACATTTTATTTATATAATTAAATCGATGTTTTGTTTGTGTTATCTGAGTGTTCCAGGGTATTCTCTGAATACCTTGAAGGCCCTGACGGTTCGCCACTGCTCAATAGGAATACAACACCAAGAACTTTAATTATGTATACAGTAAATACGTGTATTGCTAATAGTGTGTGTGACTTTTCCATCTTGCAGTCAAAGAAACCGGAACTTTTCCTGTGTTTAAAAAAAAAAAAAAAAAATGGTATGCAAACCGATCACTTCCCGTTTCTCTTCAGGGAAAAATAAATGTCCTGTCTCTGAATGTTATAATATTCCAAGGTCTTCATGCCTTGTTAGGACTCTTAATAGACCGGTTCTATGTAATAGCATTTCAGGTTCATAAGTTTCTTTAGAGAACCAAAGTGTTCGAGGTTTTATAGAAGCCACTTTACAGTATCAGTGTTTCACGAAAAGCCCCTCATAGATCTCAACTCCACATTGTCTCTTCTCACCCATAAACGGACTTCAACACATTCCTCTTAGAGCTGAATCCAAACTACAGTATGAAGCCCAGATATGTGTGGTGAAGATGAAGAACACATTTAGGTCCTTGTTGAAATTTCATCTCAGAGAAACTTGTTTTGCCGCCACTCCGCCCAGATCTTCCTCCACAGTAAACGTGGGGTTTGGTGGAGATAATTCCCTCAGATGAAGGACAGCTTCTGGTCCAACAGATGCTGCCAGTCGCCTCCAGAACTCAGGGGACGAAATAAAGCGACGCTGCGCCGTGTGTAACGCAATAAACTGTCCCTCCAGATGCAGGGTGTGTAACGCAATAAACGTCCTCCAAGAGAAGCCCGCCCCGCCTCGGCCTGGATTACCAACTATCACCTCCAGATGAGATTAAGATGCGTCGCCTCGGGGCTTCGAGACCATGAAATAATAACCCATCTGAGGCGATTAAAGCAGAGGGGAAAAAAGAATAAAGCAATGAAATGAAAATCTCATCTTTTTAATTCGTTCTCTCCCTGCTCCTTTTAGGGGGAATCCTATTACATTCCAGCAGTTGGCCGAGAAGAAACGCTGAATTATTTTGATTTGACTTCATCCCCGTCTACCTCGGTGTCTTCCCTCCATCTCTCACCTCCTTATGATACCCTCTTTCCTTTTGCTTTTCATCCTTCACCTCTGGCGAGACCCCAAATCGCATTTCCCCTCAGCGTGCTTGTTAGAGGCAGACATATCAACGGGCTAATAGAATACACACACTTTGAGTTCAAACATTCATTCGTTCAAACCAAACGTTTTTCAAGCCAATGAGAATTAAAGATCACCTCAACATGCAGTTGTCTTTAGGAACTGGTTGCCTAAGAGTGAATGAACAGAGGGCTTTAATTCCTTAAGTAAACGGATGTCTGAGACTCAATCCTCACTTATGGTTCATCCACACAGGATTAATGATATATGAAGTCAATGATAGTGTTTGATGCTGTCACGCAAAAACCAAGAGGCGTAAATGGCTGATGAAACAATGATTGTATGTAAGTATGCACGTGAAGATAAGCCCCGCCTCCTCTCTGGCATGGTCTAGTTTGAGTGTCAGCACCTCTTTTCACCCTCTGTCTGAAGCCAGAGCCTGATTGGTCAGCTGGCCGGCTCTGTTGTGATTCGCTCAGAGATGTCCCGCCCCTTAGCTATTTACGTACAATATGATGGAGTGCTAGCCAATCGGAGTCACCACAACATAATGGCCCAGGCTAATGGATAACATCTGGCCAATCAAAACTCCTGTCAACGTTTACATGGCACATTGGTTAAATGTCTATATATTGCATTGGAAACTCTACGAAACATAGAAATACAATGTTAAGACATAATAAGGAAAGACAATTCATTGATTGTGTATCCTCATTGAAAAACCTGCTCCATACGATGTCTCCACTTAGCCAGGAATATAACATCACAGAAAATAAACAAGTATTTATAGAGAGAGAAACGGGTTCCAGGAGAGAACGGTTTAATCTGCATCAATATTAATATGTTTATATATATTTTGATCAGATCAGTGTGTGTGTGTGT
>RQJG01020316.1:0-14921 GCA_009756435.1 Chionodraco myersi
TTTGAGTTCAACATGTAAGAAGTCAAAGTAAAAAGTTGTCAGAAAAATAAGTAGTGGAGTAAAGTACTGATACCAGACACATGTACTTACGCTTTTCTTGAAACCCAAAGACACAAAACATCATTAAAACAAGACACTTAAAACACAACATTAATGACAGATTAAAAGCAGTTCTGAAGAGGTGAGTTTTGATTTGTGATTTGAACACGGTGAGAGAGTTCAATCAGTTCGATTCCATTATTATTATTTACAGATCACTTGTTTATACCCAGGTGAAAAAGGGTTAGACATGGTTTGAGCTCGTGGTGGAAAGTAACAGCGTTTACATTTACTCAGGTACTGTACTTAATTACTATTTGGACATAATTAGACTATATTTGAGTATTTCCGTTTTAGTTTCTCTATGTTTAAACTTGTATTTATTGCATGTTATTGTTTTTTAAGATGGAGCAACTGTAACAGAACCCCAATCCCCCCCAGACATTATTAAGCTATTTTCTATTCTGCTTCGTATTCTTAATCTGTAGATTTCCATGCGTCCTTATCTGAGCTCAATGAGAAGAAGTCGTATCTTTAAACAGTAAACTTGAATGCACTAAAATAATAATAATAATAACATTTTCTTGCATTGCACCTAAGGCAACCAAACAATTAAAAACAGACCAACACAACATACAAGTGGAAAGAGGGTCACTTTGATTTGTACAACAAAGTTTGCGCATGTGATCTATTTTTAGCTCAAAAGAGAACTATATCAACTAATGTGATTTAGATAGCGCTTTTCCTGGTGCTCAACGCGCTCAGATAACCCCTCTGCACCTGTGCTGCTCTTCCTGTTTTCAGACTCCTTGCAGGAGAAGCTGGGGGAGTTTCTTCCCCGGGTTCTGGATGGTTCTGCTGAGAGGATCGTTCTCAAAGACCCCCCCAAAGTCCCGGTGACGGCGGCCCACGACCTGTGCAGCCGCCTGGCCGCCGTCATGGAGTCTCTGCACAAAACCTCCGTCGTCAGCGTTAAGTAAAACCCTCAATTCATCCCCAAATAAAAACTCCTTTAATCGAGGGTCCGACCGTTGTATCTGCTGGTTTAGCACGGCTAGCTGTAAGCCCCAGTGGTGGAAAGGAATGGTACACATGTGGGTTACTTTTATATATGTATTTTCTTCTTGTGGCACTTTATACCTGTACTACACTACTGTACATCCAAGAAGTGGATGGTACGTTTTAGTCCACTGCATAAAGCGCTGCTTATATTACTTTAATTTTAAGTTACGAAACATACAAAGAACTTTTAAAAATGTATATGTTTTGATGTTTATTAAACTGTCCAGCATTGTGTTTAAATACACCCAGAAACACTAGCAATTCACAAATATTTCATTTTGATCAAATGTGAGGATTTACCAGATTATTCAAAATAAGTAATTTAAGAATTTTGACTTTCTTTCTGTAATGAGTACTTTTACTTCACACACTTAAGAGTACATTTTCCTGACGCTATAATACTTCTACTTAAGTAACATTCTGAATGTGGTACTTTTACTTGTAGTGGAGTATTAGTACTTTTACTTAAGTAATGGATCAGAATACTTCTTCCACCACCGCTCTCTTTTATGGGATAGATAGGGGTAGGAAACATGAATGCAGCCCCAAGCCTGTTGAAATACACAAACAGAAGTCCTTAAAGCAGCAGCAGGTTTTGCAAAAGTAGTACACTATCATGTTGAAGAACTGGTGAAAGTATGTATTAGTTTTGACCAGATATGAGTTTAAATACTGGCACTGAACTGAGTAGGAAGTGAGTGGATTGGTAGGATGTGCTGTTGTGTTGCTAAGCAGTGTGAACGCACATTAAGGCCTTTAGACAGGGCTAAAAGAAACACTAGTTTATTACTGCACGGTAACATGCTTTTATAATTAAATCTATGTTTTATATAACGTTACCAGGACATTTTAGGTGAAACTAGAAAGAAACATATCCACAGATCTATAATGCATAAGAAAATGATGGAAGTTGATCTGTGCACTAGAGCTACTGGACCTTTGTTGTTAACCATGCAAAGCCTTTGAGAGGAAACACATGGGACAAGAGAGGAAGTGCTTTCTGTCTGGTGTCACTTGTACTCTGTGATGATACTCAATAAATGTTTTAAATACTCTGTGTACACCTTTGTTATTATCTGTTAAAGTAGTGGGAGTTTGCTATGAAGATATCGGCTGTTATGAGCAATTACATTTTAGAAAATACATATAATGAACATTGGGGTACATTTTAGAACAAAATAATGTACTTTTTTCTCCTTGACATGTACGTAGGTATGTTCATTTGCACACAGTACATTGGTCATGGTGGCTCACTATTCTGAACGTATACATGTACACACTGCTGCCATTGTCATCATCACAAGAACAGAAGGATGACCAACGCTATCCTCAGGATGTCATGTACACATTCGTAAGTTCTCTCTATTCTGCGTCCCCATGCAGCAATCACGGGGTGCATGAAGAACATGTTGTCTGAATAACTGAAATAAATAATAATAAGTACTTGAGTAAAAGTAGAAGTACTCAGATGTTGTACTTAAGTAAAAGTAGAAGTACTCAGATATTGTACTTGAGTAAAAATAGAAGTACTCATATCTGCTTCTAAGGTAAAAGTAGAAGTACTCAGATCCTGTACTTGAGTAAAAGTAGAAGTACTCAGATCTGCTAAGGTAAAAGCTAGATAGTACTCAGATCCTGTACTTGAGTAAAAGTGAAGTATTCAGATATTGTACTGGAGTAGGAGAAGTATCAGATCTGTACTTTGCGTAAAAGTAGAAGTACTCAGATCTGCTTCCAGGTACAAGTTAGAAGTACTCAGATCTTGTACTTGAGTAAAATAGAAGTACTCATATCTGCCTTCTAAGGAAAAGGTAGAAGTTATGCAGATTCCTGTACTTGAGTAAAAGTGAAGGTACTGGATCTGCTAAGGTAAAAAGTAGAAGTACTCAGATCCTGTACTTGAGTAAAAGTCGACGTACTCAGAGTCCTGTACTTGAGTAAGTAGAAGTACTCAATCTTGTACTTGAGTAAAAGTAGAAGTACTCAGATCTGCTTCTAAGGTAAAAGTAGAAGTACTCAGATCCTGTACTTGAGTAAAAGTAGAAGTACTCAAATCTTGTACTTGAGTAAAAGTAGAAGTACTCAGATCTTGTACTTGAGTAAAGTAGAAGTACCACATTGTAGGTGTTAAAGAATATTTTAATGTGATCTGTTTGTGTCTCGTGATTCTCAGCTTTTCTGAGAATCTGTTATTTCAAAGATATGTTTTTCATCACTATGCTCTTGCCTGTAACTTGAGGAGGGCACAGGTCAAGAGGCGCTCTCCTTTCCTGTGGGGGAAGTTTGGCCCATGAGAGTTTCCAATACAATCGGCTCTTTATTCCAATGTCTGGTAATGATTACAATAAGGCGGGTTTTTAGGCCCCTCCTTATGGATATACAGACCATGTATCTTATCTTTTCAGAGATTGCTAGGTTGCCCACATGAAAGTGTGCTGTGTAATCTCTCCCGGCCGTTTGGTCTCTCAATAAATCCCAGTGTTTGACATTCAGAACTCTGAGTCCTGATTTCCATTGCAACAGAAGTTTCCCTCACAGTAGGAAATTAGGAATAATTAGTTTTCTGTTTCCCCCTTCGGTTAGAAGAGAGGAGACCCAGAGAGGGAGAGTCAGAGCAGCAGCTCTTAGTATCTGCAGCATCTACGGAGTATTATCACGGAACTGTTGTCCAACAAAAAAGAAACTTATCAAAAGTAAATCAATCTCGTTTTTTCATTAAATAATGTAACGTTTCCCAACCGTTTATATAAAGGTGGTTAAAGTGTAGTTGTCGTCTGTAACTCGGTTTGTTGTTAGCTAACTGAACACACACACACACGCGCGTGCACGCACACACACAACACAACACACACACACACACACACACCCCACACAACACACACACAACACACACACACACACACACACACACACACACAGGACTCCACTCCTCAAAGACTGCAACCACAATTAAGTATGGATATTTTTCTAGCATCTGTTGGCACTGTGTAAATATACACATTGACATAGAATTGTATTGCATTGTTGCTTTTATGTATTCATGTATTTGTGTCTATTTGTATAACTGCAGTGAGAGAGGCCAAATAAATGTTGTTATCTTTGCACGATGACAATAGCGATAATATTCTATTCTAATCTATTTAAAACATCTTGGGTAACTCTGTGTTTACTGTGTTGTTTTAATTCATCAATTGTCATTAATAATGTTTTGCTGCAGTACTCCTTGTCGATTCTACTTTCTACTATACATTTGAAATAGTTGATTACTACAGTACTTTGTTTATTTCATAGCAAGAGGAGAGTTAAATGCTTTCCAATAGAATACTACATTATTATTATACATTTGTTTCTATCTTACACATTTGATTTAGGCTATATGTTTTATTTCTCTTTTTGTAGTCATGTGTTTGAACATAAATAGTTATTGTGATATCTATATGCATAATATCTAATGCATGTATTGAGTCATTACAAATGCTGAACATGAATAAACGTTTGATTTAACAGTTAATAACTGGAGGTATTATCACCTCAGCAACGATGTCTGCATGCTTTTTCACGCCGTCAGAATTTGACATGTGAAATATTGCAGTGGCTTCAAATCCCTGTTTGATATGATACTGTATGTTGTCATGCCACACCTGACAGATGGTGTGCTTGCTATGTATTGATCTGTGTTTGAGCTCTTTCCAAACACTTCCAAACATTCTATATTTCTCTGGAAATAGATATTCACTTTGTAATGCAGCCAGGTATCTCCAGCGTGTTCCACCACTTCATTAGACAACAGGTAAACTTCAGGATGTGTTTACAGGACAAAGCCAACTGCTACAGCTCCTGCTTCCAGACCTGCAGCCCCCTGATTGGTGCACCTCTGAAAGCTTATCATTACATTACATGTCACGTGTTAGACGCTTTTATCCAAAGCGACTTACATGTTATGTTTGTTTACCTCTTAATGTTTCATTAACCGTACACTATATTGTTTTAATGCAGATATTGTGTTTTTTTAGTATTACTTCAGTACAGGGAATATATCGCAGTCATTTAGATTGGATTTGTCACATTTTAGTTTAAGGGATTGTTTTCATATTAATGTGTTTAAACCTTACAAACTTAACACATTTGCATATAATTAACATTCTCTGGATGCACTGAAAATGTCAACAAGTGTTTCTGTGGGATTATTTATCAAACACTGTTTATATTAAGGGTTATGGTCTGGTTAAATGTGTCCTGTGTTATTTTTAAAAAAGCCGCATAAAGAGCCTTCCCAACGTGAGCTCCCTTCTGATTGGACGATCGTCGATACGCTCGTTGATGGCCAATCAGAGAGCAGCTGGTGGATATAAATAGCCGCTGTGGCGAGCAGAGAGCCACACTTCCTGGGAAACCCGAGAAATCATATATCCGGAAGAGGCAAGACCGGAGCTCGCACATAACTCGAGCCCTGCATGCGGCGTCTCGTCGCTTCGATTATCTCTCTGTGTTCCTGAGAAAGTGTGTGTGAGCTCCAGCTCTACTGATCCATCATCTGTGTGTCTGGATAAACCTCCGAATGGACTCTGTGCTCTTTTTTCTGGAGCGTTTACCTCGGACTATAGGAGCTAGCTTAGCATGCTAGCTGGAAACACGTGAGCAACACTAGTCAGATTGAGAGTTTGACGGAGAGAGAAACGGTGTGTTTAACGGAGTCTGCAGGGAAAGGTGATCTAGGAAACATGAGTAAAGTCCAGATGCTGCTGTCGTTGAAGAAGCAGCGAGTCACTGCTGCTAATGAAGAGATATTTGCTCTGTTTGAACAAACAATAGCAGAGCTCGAGGAGGAGCTGTCTCTTTCCAACGAGGAGAACGAGAGACTCCAGAAACTACTGGACGCTGTTTTACAGCCTCAGCTTCGGATACACAGAGCAGATGTCCAGCAGCTGGTGATGGTTAAAGAAGAGCCTCCCCCTGACCAGCAGGAGGGAAGCACCAGCCTGGACCAGGAGGACCCAGAGCCCCCCCCACACATTAAGCAGGAACAGGAGGAGGAGCAGCTTCAGGAGCTGGAGGAGGCTGATATCACCAAGTCCATTTTCACTCCTGACCCTGTGAAGAGTGAAGATGATGAAGAGAAACCTCAGTCCTCTCAGCCTCATCAAAGACAAACTGATCACATGGAAACAGAAGCTGGTGGAGAGGACTGTGGAGGACCAGAACCAGCCAGGAACTCAGATCCAGAGAGCAGTTTACAACCAAAGACTGAGGACCACACTGGAGACTCTTCTGAAGACACTGAAGACTCTTCTGAACCTGACACTGAAGACAGTGCTGATTGGAAGGAGACCAGAGAACCTGCCTCAGGCTCAAGCTCACTGAAACATAGACAAGAATCTGTCAGTGATCCCCGACGTAGTGCTGGAGAGAAACCATTCAGCTGTTCAGTCTGTCAGAAAGCTTTTAGAGATGGACAAAAACTAGATCATCACATGAGAGTCCACACGGGAGAGAAGGCATTCAAATGCTCAGTTTGTGAGAAAGCTTTTTCACTGAGTGGAAATTTAAAGACACACATGAGAGTCCACACAGGAGAGAAGGCATTCAAATGCTCAGTTTGTGAGAAAGATTTTTCACTGAGTGGAAGTTTAAAGAAACATGAGAGTCCACACAGGAAGGAACCCTTTCGCTGCTCAGTCTGTGAGAAAGCTTTTTCATGGAGTGGAAGTTTAACGACACACATGACAATCCACACAGGAGAGAAAGCATTCAAATGCTCAGTTTGTGAGAGAGCTTTTTCACGGAGTAGAGGTTTAAAGACACACATGATAATCCACACAGGAGAGAGAGCACACAGCTGCTCAGTCTGTGAGAAAGCTTTTTCATGGAATGGAAGTTTAAAGAAACACATGAGAGTCCACACAGGAGAGAAACCCTTTCGCTGCTCAGTCTGTAAGAAAACTTTTTCACGGAGGGAAACTGTAAAGGATCACATGAGAATCCATACAGGAGAGGGAGCACACAGCTGCTCAGTCTGTAAGAAAGCTTTTTCACGGATTGGAAGTTTAAAGACACACATGACAATCCACACAGGAGAGAAAGCATTCAAATGCTCAGTCTGTGAGAAAGCTTTTTCACAGAGTGGAAGTTTAAAGAAACACATGAGAGTCCACACAGGAGAGGAAATATACAGCTGCAATGTTTGTGACAAAAGATTTAAATGGCGTGGTGTTTTCAAAAGGCACAAGTGTGTTGGTCGTCAGTCCTCACGGCTTAATGACATTCAAACTGAGGATAACGGAGAGGCAGAGCCTCCAGTCAGCAGCTCAGCTGAACACATGGAAACAGAAGCCGATGGAGAGGACAATGAATAAGTCTTATGACAGTTCACACGTGAGAGAAATCTGTCTGTGGACAATATGTTTCATGTTTTTGTCATTCTGATGTATACGTTAACCACTGACTGTTGATGAACCACTGCTCATTTAAGGTGGACTGACCTTTACAATGGACCAGCTAGTCTTAGTGTCTTAATGCAAACGTTTTGTAAAATGACTCGAGACCAGGGGTCGGCAACCCGCGGGCCCACGGGCCGCATGCGGCCCTTTAAGCCCTCTGCTCTGGCTCCCTTGAGTTTAGACAAAAATAAGAAGGAAATAAAATAAAAGTATTTGTAGGACTATTTATGTTTTGTTAAATGGTTGAAAATGTTTCGTATTTTGAGGTGATACTGTGACACATAAATAAAAACAAAACCGTTTTAATTAGGTCAGCTAAAATATGCGTCACATCCTGCTACGGTCCCGCGCGAACGCCTTTTCTTGGAGGCGAATAAGCCCCGGCTCGATGAGCGAACTATGGATAAATCAAAGAAAAGTACCGGAGGAACACAGGATTTAATTCTGTGTGGACAGAGTTATATGCAAACTATGCTGGTTTACCGGTATGTTTGATATGTAGAGAGAAGTTGTCAACGGTGGTGCAGCCTTTACGTATTGAGGAACAACACGGGAGAGGAAGACAGCTGACGATCTTCAGTCATAATTCAATGGGGTATGTAATTTATTTCAGAAAACACTTTTTGTTATATTCCATGGAATGCTCTTAACGTCCCGATAGCAATTAATATATTAAATGCTTTGACAATAAATACATACAAAAATTAATCTCTGGAAGCCGTAGCGCTGTAAAAAGCACAACCAATCATCTGAGCCGGCGGGCCCGGCTAAAGTAACTGGATGGCCTACCTGCCTGTCAGCCTTCCATCTGTGCACACCCTTATCTCGTGCCCTCATTGGTCATGTGCACGTTCGTGTGTGTTGGAGGAGGGACTCTGTAAGAAAGTCTGAAGGAAGAGGCATATTTTTTCCGGTTGTGTACTTTCAAATTCTGGCGCACTCGAGCTGGTTTCTCCTTTCTTACCTACCCTACCTTTAACTATTTTTAGGGTGCAGCTATATGTTTTATTTATTTCAAAGTGGGCCCATTTTAATAATATTTTTTTCCCTTCAAATGTGCAGAGGACTCCCCAAGTGTTGTGTTTGGAGATGGCCATACATGCTAGAAAGTACATGTGGAACTCTGTTTTGTAAAAGTGAAACGAAAACCTAAATACAGTTTTATTAATGTGATTGTGACCTTTTTAATAATTGAAGTCTTCTACACACTTTAGGTCTGCAGATCCTTCAAAATGAAACGAGGATCTATGCAGTTTTTCCTCTTCTGTGTTCTGAGGTTATGAGCCGACCATTAGTCAAGTTTGTTTTCATAATGTTCTGTATGCTAACTTAAAAAAAGGTAACCAGTTTGTTTATAAAGTATAAATATACATTTTCAAAACAAATGGAATACAAGCTATATGTATTACTCTCACCACAGTGGCCTAATCTAAAAAAAATAGAATGTCTCGTCACCTATTTTCTGTCTAATACTAAAAGGTGGTGTTTTGTATCATTTATAATGTTTTGAATTTGATATAAAGGTCAATAATAGATGGTGTTTTTGTGTTCAATCACAGTATGTATTTACCATTGTATACCCCTTGTGTTTTTGGGTCCTGTTGAAATAAAATAGTCATGTTTTAAAACTTGATTTAATAAAGTCATGTCAATCATCTTTGATCCCAGTGTGACACAAACAGCTTTGTTCAGTCTAAAACAATTTATAACCTAGAGACATAATATAACTGAAGAACATGTTTTGTTGCTGTAGTGTATTGTATGTGTTGAGAATGCTGAACATGTTGTGCCTTAAAATAAAGGAACTTATTTAAATGAAGCTGCTGTATTTGTCTTTTAAAAAGGAAAGAACAACTAGCATATATAAAAACCAAAACAATAAATCACCAACACATGTATACATAACACAAAACAAGGTTCTTTTAAATGTTATTTGAAGTAAAATGTTAACTATCTGTATTATATTCACTTCAGATGAATAGTATCAGAAAATAATGATAATAATCATTTATAAATATCATTTTAGAGTACACCTTTAAAATCGACAATCGGGCTCGATATATGGTTGAATTAAAATCAGTAGGCGAGGCTGTAATTTCGCCAGCTGTTACTCTCATGAGCGAGGCAGAAAATAATAGTTTGAACATGACAAAAAGCTGCTGTGTCGTTTATTGCACCTCAAACATTAAAACAAATCCAGAGTTACGTGTTTCTGTACTTCCTCTAAGAAGAAAGGACAGTAACAGAAGATCTCTGTGGCTTCAGGCTTGATCGCTGTTTAAATGACAGCGTTGGTTTCCCCAAAAGTGGGCGGGGCTGTAAAGTCACGTAGATTTTATTTATTCTAATGTAAATTACATGCCAGTGTTTTATCTTTTTATTTATTTATTTTTATTTTAAATCGTATAATGTCTGATTTTTTTTGTCGTCTTTGAGGAAAATAAATGGGGTTTAGAGCCTCAAAATACTGAAATCTGTATTTTTTAAAATCTCTTCCTTCTAATTTGTTATTCTTTTCTAAATAACACACTGTTATTTACTCAACAATAACACACAATTATCCTTGTTTTTATTTATTCGTTTAATTCTATAATCTTGGGCTTTTTAGCATGCTTTTTAGCCGTAAATAAAGTCACCAGAAACAGACGGGACATTTCGAGATTTAGGATGGCCGAAGACACTACACTACCCATAATCTATCGTTTGGGACTACAGTCCCGTTGACAAACCCCGTAATGTTGCGCCAAGGTTACGCCGAGCGTCAAGCTCTTTGAAATGGAACGAAACCGCGGCAGACTATTCAAAACTGGACTCAAACGCCCCACCAGAACTACATATGCTGGCTATTCTGTTTCGCAACGTGTTCTCTATGGCACGTCTCTACTGGGAATTGTAGTTTTAAAAGACGTTTTTCCCAAATTTAGAAGTTGACAGTATTAAACTGTGTACAGCCCTGTAGATTTAGGCGATAGGAAACACATTGGTGTGTACACATTTAAAACATGTAATTACTAAATGGGTGAAAATTGCTTGTATCCATAATGGGCAGCATTAATATATACCCACACGACAGCTCATTGTTACTTTGTAATTCTACTCCACTACAATTCAGAGGTTAACCTGGTATTTTTACTCCACTACATTTAGTTTAGTTACTTTGCAGATTCTGATTAATGATGTGAAATATAAACAACCCTTAAAGCAGACTTTAGTTACAACTGAATACAATTCAGGGAAGGTGATTGTCAAGTGCCAACAATCAGGAGAGATATTTGATAGTTGGTGCTTGAGAAGACTAAACATTTATCTGCAGATCTTTATAAAGTATATTCATTACTCGTTATTCTCTACTAATAGTTAATTAAAAACTGTATAATGGCTATTTTGCACATCCCTTTCAAGATTTCAAGATTTCTAAGGTGTATTGATCTTATACACAACTTGGGTCGCAGGTTCCTCAACAGCGCATTACAAGACATCTATCAATATGTGTGTACTGTATACCTCCACCATTAAACTGTCATATTCTGCACATTTCTTATACTATCTACTACATACATAAGAGTATAATTAATGTGTATAATATCATTTAAAATAAGTGCTTCAACATAGTTAACATTACAGGAAAGCAATATTTTAGACGTTAAGTACTTTGTCAGGCTTAATATTCATCTGTAGATAGATACCCCCAAAGCTTTTTTCTTGTTTAAAAGAAGACCTTAACCTAAAGTATTCTTTAATGTGTTAATAAAGGTTAATTCGTTTTTCTGGTTTGCACATCCTCCTATTAATATCTGTGTACATCCGGCACTAAACTGTTTTATTGTAGAGATCACTTAGTATCTTCTTGACTTTTTATATTCTATATTTCTATCATTGACCTTCTACTTTCCCCCAATGAAAGTATGTACTCTTAATATTGTTTTAATCAAATAACATTATTCAACAAAAATAATTCAATAACATGCTTTAACCACTAGGCGGTGCACACAAGGTACACACAGCATACTAATAATAACTTTGTATTATTAGTGTAGACACTTATGTTTAACATCTGAAGATGTGTAGTTTTATTCATGTTTTTACATAATTTTACAGGATATTGCTATACTATTTCTCTTGTTTTACTTCTACACATTAATATCTGATTTGTAAAACATCACAGACAGAAAGGCATATCCGTCATTTAATGGTAAGCTATTGAAATTGTGATTTCATAGATGTGTCTCCCATCACCCAAATCCCCTGACTATTCTCTCAACTCAGTATTTACATTCTGATATTCAAAGAAAATCAGTAATATCTTTAAAAACTACAAGTCCTTTTCTATCAAAAAAACTGTGCAACGTTATGGGTGCTAAAAAAAAAAAATGGATAAGATATAAAAAATAAAAAAATACTGCAAGGAAAGAGACGTAAACCTATGTGAAAAGAAATTGAAGATGTTGTTTAATTGTTGATATATTTATGATCCACGTCAAGTATTCAGTTTTGGCAGCAGTTCTCCTGTTTGTCCAGAAGTCTTTTCATCAGGGCTCTATAAATACAGAACTACGGCAGATGTGTAATATTTAATGCAGCCGAACCGTGTATTACAATGCCGTTATGTGATGACTTCCAAAGAGAAAAGTAAGAACAATTAGGTTTTTTTTTTTGGTTGTCGGATATCATATCTTATTAACACCATATCCCAGCGTGCATTGCGGCTAAGACATCCAATCAACGAGCTTCAAGCTGAGGATCTTGGGTAATCAGTTTAGTGGGTTTGTGGTGTGTATCGCTCGAAATGTCCCGTCTGTTTCCGGTGACTTTATTTATGGCTAAAAAGCCCAAGATTATAGAATTAAATGAATAAATAAAAACAAGGATAATTGTGTGTTATTGTTGAGTAAATAACAGTGTGTTATTTAGAAAAGAATAACAAATTAGAAGGAAAAGATTTAAAAAAATACAGATTTCAGTATTTTGAGGCTCTAAGCCCCATTTCTTTTCCTCAGACGGAAAAAAGTCCGACATTATACGATTTAAAATAAAAACAAATAAATAGCCTGAAGCCACAGAGCTCTTCTGTTACTGTCCTTTCTTCTTAGAGGAAATACAGAAACACGTAACTCTGGATTTGTTTTAATGTTTGAGGTGCAATAAACGACACAGCAGCTTTTTGTCATGTTCAAACTATTATGTTCTGCCTCGCACATGAGAGTAACAGCTGGTGAAATTACAGCCTCGCCTACTGATTTTAATTTAACCATATATCGAGCCCGATTCTCGATTTCAAATGTGTGCTCTAAAATGATATTTATAAATAACTATTATCATTATTATAAGCAAGACAATAAATGGCAAAGATATGTAGAAAATAAACTTATTTAAGATCCGTTCATAACAAACGTAACGTGGGAGAAAATACGTTTCTAGCTAAACGTAATTGAGAATGCAGTTTAGTTCTGTGGGAACGTAATTTTTAGGAGACAGGGTTGCACTCTCTGGTCCAGCCTGTCTGCATCACCTGGACACCTTAAACAAACAGATATGTAAAGTACCATGTGTACAAACAATATAACTGATTATCTTCTGTTGAACATGTTGGATAGTGTATTGTCCGAGTCAGGGTCCTTTTTATTTTACTGTAACTTTGGAAGTTGTGTTACCAATGCTTACTGTTTATTTGATACCCATTTGGTAATGCAATTAATAAAAACAACAAGGTTTGGGTTCGATCTTCAGATGACTGTGACGTTAACATGTAAGCTCAATAATGAACTCGAGCTCAACCAACCATATTATAATATCTAAGTAATCATGTTGAAATATGACATTATTATTTGTAATATACACATCTTATTGTGAGGTTGATTTCACATACACTACTTCGACGTTAGCTTGTCTACATACTTGAGCATAGCCAATTTAAATTAACCTTAGCGATGCATACAGTTCCTACCTACATAATAAAATATCTCTCTAAGTTACAAGGATGACCTTATTTTATCAACCTCAAACAGAAGCCGTTTGTTCTACAGTATTATCCCACTTAACGCTTAACAATTATCTATTTCGTTTGAACCTTTATATATACAGTCTATGATTTTAACTTGTAAGCTACGATTAGCATCGTTAGCACCAATGTAGCTACCACTCGCTTACACACTAAACCAAGCCTTAACATTCATTACGTAGCCGATTAAAATCATTAACACATAAATAAGTACTCGATTTTCACTTACCGCAAAACCGCATGCATGCACCGTCTGTTTTAACTGCAGAGCGAGTCACAATAGTCCGATATATAAGCATGAAGAACAAACAACCACGGCCGGCTTCAAGTTGTGTTCCCTGGATGAACTGAGCAGGCTGAGTCCCTGTAGCTTCACGGAGCAGCTAGCAGAGAGACGAGAAGCTAGCAGCAGCAGTCACTTGACAGAGCCGTCACTCAATGTGACCACGCCCTAATTTATGCAAACACTTTAACCTTTTAAGCCCCAAGGGTCGTGTTAGAAAACAATTCACTAACAGATCCATAATCATGAAGGTGGAACCTAACTATATTCATAATAATATGTATTGCATCCATGGGTCGAAACATGTTTTTTTTCATAACATACTGGGCTTGAAAGTAACATTTGCTCTCTGACAAATCTCAGCTCTGGCTATGAAGTAGGTAAACATCTAACTTGCTAGACATGTGAGTAAGTATCCTAAGCTTAATCAGGTTTTGAATGTAACTGAATGATATTGGCTGCTGACATTTTGAACCCTGTTGTCACTGTGTTGTTGTTCATGAAAATGTTAGTTTCAAACCCTGGTTATGATGAGAAAGTTACAGGGCAAGGCATACGATTTTTGATATGGAAAGGAGAGTAATAGCCAGCTGAAAGGACAGTAACACACCCCTGAACTGTTACCTACAAGCCCACAACACCAAATAATAGGCTACTTACCCTGCCATACAGGTGCAATTCGCTGTGAGGACGTAGTTTTCTCGTTGTCTTGTGTCCTTGTCTTTGACTAGGGAAAATTTCTGATCTCAAAATACAAAACTCTGAGTCTATGTCATGGTATTTGACATTCTGTACATGACCACAGACAACGTATTCGTAAGCATCCAGTGACTTATAGGCTCGTAATTTCTCTCTGGTGTACACGCTCGGTTTCTCAATTAAATAGGTATCTGGCCACTGTATATTCGGCCACTTGCTAACGTCTTCAACCCACTCATCAATAGAACACGGATCTGGAAGTCGGACACCATTTGTCAAAGTCAACTTGTTAAGGTAACATTCACGATCTTTAGTTGATAATCCCCTGCGTAGCTTGACAAGCTGTTTATCTCTGCCATCCTTCTGTTGCCACCATGCGCGCGCATACGTTCTACGTCATCAT
>RQJG01020317.1:0-10000 GCA_009756435.1 Chionodraco myersi
TTAGTGTCCCTGGTCTCCAGCTTGGTGTGCATCACTCTTTAGTGTCGCCCTGGTCTCCCAGCTGTTGTGCGTCACTCTTTAGTGTCCCCTGGTCTCCCAGCTGTGTGCGTCACTCTTTAGTGTCCCCTGGTCTCCCAGCTGGGTGCGTCACTCTTTAGTGTCCCCTGGTCTCCCAGCTGTGTGCGTCACTCTTTAGTGTCCCCTGGTCTCCCAGCTGTGTGCGTCACTCTTTAGTGTCCCCTGGTCTCCCAGCTGTGTGCGTCACTCTTTAGTGTCCCCTGGTATCCGTTGTGTTTAGAGCTTCTTGCAGCGTCTGGTTTCTGCAGCTTTTACATGTGTCCTCAAGCTGATGAAGATGTCTCTTCATCTTCATGTGTTTTGGCTCATTTGTGTTTTTAAATCTGCATCGTTTCTGAAGCTCCAGCTCGTTTCTCCGAATATAAATGTTTTGGGCCGTTTGCACCTGTCGGACACCGTAATAAGCAATACTTTAATTATATTGAAAACAATGCACTTTGCTTTGATATTGACAGCACTAAGAGTAATAGCAGTAATAGATGCTGGTTATGGAACAATAATCAGGTATTGAATTTGCACACTCAGCAGAAAAAGTAAATATCACCAATTGTTTAAACTGAATCAATAGACTGTGGCGCTGCCAGATGTCGTTTAAAATCAGCTGATGTTGTACCTGGGGGACAGGATGGATAACGATACTCTCCATACTGCTCGAAATTGGTTATCAAATCATTTCCAATCTTTCCTAAGGGGAGATTTCTTATTTTCACAGAGCAACCTCCACTCTAAAAAGTCCTTTCCACTCTTGTTTATTATATTTAGATAGCATAAAATGCAGAAAAGTATTGTGGTCATTTATTCCCGGAGCTATCAGAGTGTGTGTATGCATCTCATGTCTGAAATTGATGCACATATTATTGCATTTAGAGTTACATTTGCTTTGCATTCACTCGCCGTTGAAAAGCCGATGCGTCTCAGAAATGTCTTCAGGAGAACTGATGGTGAATTTTAAAGGCAGTCCTCGGGCGAAAGCTACATTTTTAATATCATTTTTATAGATAATGATAGCCCAGAACTCCGACAGAATACATGTGGTGGTCGGTGAATAATTCATGATTTGATAAATGAAACTTTGAATTAATCGAATTGAAATTTTAATCTTTTGGTAAAGCGAGGAATGATTGAGCTGCTGTAAATAACCAGATGCTGCTGTATATGCTAACAGGAAGTCAAAGCTGAAGCGGTCCGAGACACAACGGGACACACTCGAGCTGTATGCATTATATGCATCTGTATGTGAGTGTGTGTTATGGACTTGAGCATGTGTGCAGGCTTTGACGTATATATGTTGTTTGTTGAGGTTTTTTTAAGGATACAGGTATTTTTTGGGCTTTTATTTTGAAAAACAGGCCTCCTCCTGTGCTTTCTGTAATGACACCGGTATTTTCTGGGCTTTTATTTTGAAAAACAGGCTTAATTCAGAGCTTTCTTTACAGACAGTCACTTTCAGGAGCTTTTATTTTGAAAAACAGGCCTCCTCCTGTGCTTCTGTAATGACACCGGTATTTTCTGGGCTTTTATTTTGAAAAACAGGCTTAATTCAGAGCTTTCTTTACAGACAGTCACTTTCAGGAGCTTTTATTTTGAAAAACAAGCCTTCTCCGGAGCTTCCTGTACGGTGTTACTGTCTGGGGCCTTAAATTAAAAAGTAAGCCTAACATGTTAGGTTACAAATACTTTCTTAGAATTGTATTTTGAAAAGCAAGGCTCATATTGAGCTTCCTGTTGGATAGCTACTGTCTGGGGCTTTTATTTTGGAAAAACAAAGACCTAATCTTAACTCCCTGTAAGGGTACGGATACTTCCAGCCATTTTTATTTTGAAAAATTAGCCTTGTCCTGAGTGTCATGTTATTATACATTTTCTTTATGGGCTTTTATTTTGTATTTTGTTTGAAAGATACAGTTACTCTATGGGGCTTTTGTTTTGTATACGTAAAGATATCTGGCTAATTGACATACTCTGTGACCTCTGTTAGGTGATGGCATCACATTGAGTACAACAATAATGACGTTTTCCAGGAAATCTATTCCTAAACTTTCTGGTAGGATAAATTATTTCTGGGACTTTTATTTTGAAAATATGCCGTGTCCTGTATTGATACAGTGATTTAAAGGGGCTTTTATTTTTGAACGAGAGGTTCAAAGAGGGGGGGGGCAGATTAAGGCCTATTGAAGGTATTTAGAAGTCTTAAAAAGTCTTAAATCTAACTAAGCTAATGTTTACAAAATAATCCACTAAATATCTCTTGGAATAATGTCACTCAGATTTAGATAGCGGCCGTTTGCGCATCACTTTCTGGATGTGTCTCCGTCACAAGTCCCTGTGTCTTGTCGACTTCCTTTCTGTGGCTCAAAGAGGAAGCATAAAGGCGCTAATGACGATGTCAGATTGTGATGTTGGCATTTCCCAGCAGACACCTCCAATCCCCACATTTACATTTCATATCTCCGGTCCCTGTGTGAAAGGCCAGGCCGGATTAAGGTATCACGGAGATGCCGTTCCTCCTCACGGACAGACAGGCGGCAGAGCACCTAAATCCCTGAGCTGAGCCCTCATCAGTCTCACCCTTTATATATACAGTCTATGGTCTCCCCCCCCCAAACACCCCAGAGATCAGGCGTGATGGCATGTAATGGTGGATATAATTGCTTTGTCCTCTATCTTTCTTCCTCCTCTCTAACCAAATGAGACGAGGTGACACACGAGCGGAGCATGAACTCTTTCTGTCACGATTCCTGTCTGCCGTCCAGAAGCAAATGTCAGATTGGCTGCAGTCCGACAGAAAGTAGTCCGTATTTATATATACATATTTATATCTGGCAGCGTCTCTTCCCTCTCTGGTACACGTTTGTATATGAATGTATTGCAGGGAGAAGCACACGCTGACTGAACATGTTGTTATTTCATAAGCTCTGAAATCAGGTTTCAGTTCTGCAGACGGTACATCTTCGAAAAGTGAACAAATTATTGATTCAAAGCTGGAGCTCTGCCACGATGAAGCGATCCAGATCTCCCCACGCCTTCTGAATCATAGCAGTATCTCCACTTTGCGAACACACACACACACACACGCGCGCACACACACACATCACACACACCAACCACAGTTTTGCAAAAGTGTGAATGTTTTTATAAAAACTGCTAAAACTGCTATAAAACAAAAATAAGTTATTGAAGGAAGAACATTAATCCTACCCCCCCCCCTCCTTTACAGACAGTGTGATAAAGAGTGTTTTCCTGTAACAGTAGATCTGCTCCTCATTGTTGAGCCGCTTCCCTCCATAACCGTGAAGGATGCAGACTCCAAAGGTCCCTTGTTAGTATGCAAAACACGGCACCGTGTTTTTCACCATGTCTCATTTCCAATTGTACCAGGAGTGGAGAGTATGTGGGCGATTACAGGCGTTAAACACTTTGGTTCTGCTTAATAGTGACTCTTTGATTTGGTGGGAGGGATGATTGAGAGCGAGCAGAACCTCAGCAGAACGAGAGGAAATGTGTCTAATTAAAACAAAATGCTTTATCGAGAGCGCAGCGAGGCGCGAAAATAAAGCCAGCAGTTTCCTGATAAGCATCTTATTAAAACAGCCACATGTCTAATGCTGCTGCTGTAAGAGGAATTTAGATCATTGTTCTCACTTGTTTCCTCCCCCCCCCCAGCCATAAGCATGTAGTAGTCAGCCTCCATGTTTGTTTGTTTTCTTCATTTTATTACAGTGGACTCAAAAAGAAATTACAGTAAAAATAAGAATAATAGTTTAAAAAAATTGATAAATAAATACATTTAAATATTGTTTTAATTTTTTATAAATAAATTAAAAAAGGGGGGGAAGGGGGTTGAGGATATATATGTGAGGAGAAATTATGAAAGAAGACAAGGGGACAAAAAAAACAAATAAAATAATAATAACAATAATAAATTAATTAATAGCAAATAAAGTAAATAACATATTTTTTGTAGTAAATAAATATATTAAAAATGGAAACGTGGGGTTTATACATGGAAAGAAAATACTAAATAACACGCCAAAAATAAAATATATAAAAAAAGCTGTCTCTTTTGTGATTGGTCAACCGCTTAGAGATGTCCCGCCCCTTAGTCTATCACGTTCAATGTTTTTCTAGCGATAGCCAATAGAAACGCGAGTGTTCCATAGTGACGTCACTATGTTCCGGAAGTAAACAAAGGAGAAACATGGAGGCATTTCAGGGGGGATATAAAAAACCTATAAAACACTACAAGAAAGAAAAAAAATAATGAATGAATGGGGCCTCTTTAAAAACCAAATTAAAAACGATATGCCTCTTGAAAGTTTGAATCAAAAGCATTTGATACAAACGGAGTCTTTGTGTTTTCTTCTGGGTTTGGAGAATGCTCAGCTTGCAGCGTGGAGTGTGAACGACTGGGTGCTGTGGGCACAAAGTACTTAATTGTTTTTTTATATCATCATTACTCATCTGCTCTGACAGCCCGCTGATGTGTTGAGAGATGGACCATCTGCACGCTGCTATTTCTGAGGTGTTTCCATACCGATGACATGTGAGTGTGATGTGAGATAACAGCACATCTAATGCCTCCCAGCGAGGACAAAATAATAATAATTTTACAATTTTTTCATTAACAATTTCATACAACGCCTCACTCGGCAAACACATCGGAGCAGCTTGCAATTACCACGTCCCCTGTGATCGCATCTCTGTGGAAATTAATTGCTGTTTTTAATTGTGTTCTTTCCCATTGACGGATCCTGACGAGCTGATGAGAGACGGACGCTTGTGCCTCAGATCATCATGTTCAATATAACTTCAGGGGAAACAAATGAGAGATATGAGTGAAGCGTCCTCCTCACAAGTTGCTGACTAGAATAAGCACCGATCAAGGTTTTCTGTAACTGTCCGAGTCTGTTCACATTTTCTTTAAACCAGTCTTTAAACACTGCCAGAGCCCATACTGTGTTCCTGTTTAGTCGCAGCCTGTCCTCAATGTTAGCTGTTAGCCGTTAGCACACATAGCTCACAGCTCCTCATATCTGTTCAGAAACGGGAGAAAAGTTATACATGTACAAACCACAGACTTTCCATGGCATGGTGAATACAGTCGCTGCTTTGTTTCTGTCTGTATGACGTTGTTGTGACTGTGAGTGTGGACAGAGCATGCAGCTACATTAACTTAGCCTGATCGATAGCTACGTTAGCTTAGCCTGATCGATAGCTACGTTAGCTTAGCCCTATCCGATTTCCATTCAGAAAGTGTTTCGCCTGCCTTCTTGTAAGCACACTTGTCAAAGCATTAATTCATGGTTTTACTAATGGGTGTGTAGTTATTTCGACTATTAAATCACAGTAAAATATGTTAATGTTGTTGTTGGTATCCATCATATATGTACATGGAGAAAAGCCCCGCCTTCTCTGCAGTTTGAGTGACACAAGTAAACACAACTGAAAGCCGCGGTCCTTCCTGTCTGTCTTCTTCTGCTGTTCCCTTTAGTGTTTACTTCCTGTCTTTAACAAGACACTTGTACATTGTGCAAAAGACATGATTAGCCACGTAAATGTTCATTATAATAACTCCGATTTTTGGAACAGAAATATTTGCATGTATAAGTGTGTGTGCGACTGTGCGTGTGTGTTTTTCCTCTCAGATGCGGCGGCTCAGATAAAGATGGATGCTCAGCGGAGTGGACAGGTTCCCTCGTGATGTCCAAACATGGCTGCAGGGGTAAGAATGAAAGGCTCGGTATGAAATGTGTGTGTGTGTGCGTGTGTGTGTGAGCACTTTGATCAGTTAACGGTCAGCGGTGGCCTGTGGGGGGGGGGGGGGCTCATGTTCAGCCGTCCACCTGACCACTGTTTGATTTGCTCACTGAACTCATCCTGTAACTATAGGCTTCGTGCTCTCCCTCGACCTGCCGTCACACACGCATGTGTCGTTGCACAGACGGGACTTCCAGGCTTCTCTTGGACTTAAAGTCACACTGTATATTTTACATAATCAGTTTAATATACCCTCACATACTTGTGTTTATATAATAACTAGCTTTAGATTTGTTTTGTATTATTGTTCATTTGTAAATTCAACATGTATATTTTCGACTTTCTTGTTTATGTCTAGTCTTTTTAATTTAATTTGTATTGTACTTTTATGCGGCGTCAACTCAAACATTTCACACATTGGGATCAATAAAGTACTTCTTATCTTATCTCATGAGGTTCTGTACACGCGCAGAAACCTACAGAACAGACACACTACAGGAAAGGGAAATCGTCTTCTTCCACATGTCCGGCTGTCACGTGTCTTGGTGCAGGAACAGCCTCTGAGCAGCCGGTCAGATCCACCGTGTAAACACTGATATGAAGACACCGGACGCCCCGGCTGTTCCTCCATGAGGTCCTGCTGCAGGTGAGAGCTTTAAGGACGGGCCGTGTGTGAGTTATAGAACACCAGCAGGAAAGCACTGAAACGAAGGTGCTGCAGCGCCGTCAGCACGACGCACTGCTCTGGATGTATTCCTGCTGTGTGATATTTCACTTTCACACAAAGTGCTCCAAAAACCCCAAACCTGAGGGATAAAGGATAACACTAACACCTTCCCAGGTCATTAACACAGATGGCCTTGTGATTACAATAATTGTAAAATAGGAATAATACAAAAATAAAATAAGGGTAAAAACAGGAATTAAATAATAATAAAATGGAAAATACGATACGTTAGAATGAACCCAAAAATACAAATAAAATAAAAATATCATAAAATAACAATTTAAATGAGAAAACGATTTGCCTAAAATAAGAATAAATAACATAACAAATAAAAAAGTATTATTATACACATTGTGTTTTCCAACATATGGACAGTCTATATTGTTAATGCGTTATCTTTTCAATTAACACACACACACACACACACACACACACACATACCATGTATACATCACTTCAGGGGACATTACATTGACTTACATGCATTTCCTGGAAACTTATCCTAACCTAACCCTAACCACGTCTTCACCCTAAAATTAATGATTCCCCTTATGGGGACCTCCAATTTGTCCCCTTAAGGGAGGCCAGTCCCCACAGGGTGACTATGTAAACAGATGTAGGTCCCCACAAGTATAGTAATGCTAAACCACACACACACACACACACATCTATTGCACGTGTGTTTCTAACATGTGTTCCCATTGACTGTTGGAGTTCTTGAAGTTGTCACGCTGCGCGGTCGTCCGGACAGAGGGAGTAAACTCACTGAAGCCCCATTTGTAATCTGCGATATCGGCCTATGTATAAATATGTGATTGATTGATACTGGTCGTGATACGCACCTCCACCTCTTCCTCACACCGGGTGGATTCCTCGTCTCTCTTCTCAGAAAGCTGACTCTCCGCATGCCTTCGATATGAATTGAGTTATATTCCAATCAAACAAACCACAGCTTGTTGCACGCCGGGTCGCTCCAAACGGGCCGGGTAATGGATTGAAGAAGTCCTGTATTTTGATTACCCCCCATTCCAACCCCCCCACCCCTCAGAGTGACTGAGATCATTTGAGAGGGAGAGAGGCAGGCATTCAATATGCGCCCTCGCAGCTATTGACCTGCCTTTAAGTGGGCTGGGCTCTTAGTGTACTTACACTGGTGTTCACTTCTCCTTCCTCCTGGCAGTTTAGCAATACTTCTGATGCAGATGACCCCCTCACACCACCTCCACACGCAACACACACAACACCACACACACACACACACACACACACACACACTCTGCATTATTGATGCTTCAGAGGACGTGGATAGCCTACTTCTTGTCAGGAAGAGGAGAGGTTAGAGCAACCGTTTCAATGTCACTGCACGACCTTTAGGAGAAAGGGAAAATGTTCTGAGCGTATTTTCTGTAAAGTTTCTTAGAAGCCAAACTATTGAGCCTAAAGATTACATTTCGTGTCACTTGTTAGACGCTTTTATCCAAAGCGACTTACATACTGAATACTGTGTGCAATCCCCACAGGAGACCTTTGGAGTGAAGCGTCTCAGGGACACAACGACATGCTGACTGCAGGGGGGTTTGAACCTGAACATCAACGCACTAGTCCACTGCGCCACAGCCTCCAAGTTTCATTTATTAAATAAAGACAAAGCGACGATGAACAAGTGCTTTCTGTTAAGGCTTGCTTCAGTGCATGTACATGGTCTGCAGAGGATATGATCCCTGTGTTCCCTCCAGAGGAAGTGTCTCTCCAACACGGGACATGTCTAAGCGGTTGACCAATCACAGCAGACTGGGCTCTGGTTTCAGACAGAGGGTGAGAAGAGGTGCAGCAGCAGTAAAGCATGTCCCAGGAGAGTGGTGTGAACCTGGACTTCAGAATAGGTCCTCTTTAAATAACTGACAGCCAAAATCTTCCTATTTAAAAAAGAAATATGAATATTATCTTCTAAATAGTTGAATTCCCTAAATACTCAGATCGCTGCTTTGATTCATTTCTTTATTGTGTGTCGTGTTAATAGAATCTAACCCGTCAAGTCGTTTCACATTCGCTCACAATCAGTCATTTTGTCCCGAGGTCAACAAGAAAATCAGATTTCAGGTGAAACATCCCGTGATAAAGTTTCCCTTCCTGAAGCCAACTCTTTTTGGGTGCCTCGAAAAATTAAATCAAAAATAAATGGAGGTCATTCGACTGAAGTGGTGAACACTAGAACATGTCTTGTGTCCTTGAAATGGGGACATGACAACAGAAAGCGATCCTGGCGTTCCATTTCATCAAAGTGTCTTCCTCTGGAGACACTGCACTCCTCTCGGCACCAGAGAGAACACGGGAGAGCACATCAAGGTCTATTTAAAAACAAAAACGGAAGTAAAAAGAAACTAAAAGAAATGAAGCCATGACGAGACGGAGGTGCGCGCGGTGCACCGAGCGGCCTGTAGGTGGCAGCAGCAGCAGACCTCAGAGCGGCGCACCGACTGAAGGGTTAAACATTTGTGTTTCACTCAAACGTGCACATTGAAACGGTGAGATGTTATCTGTGGAAATGCAGTAGTCGATTACACAAACACCCCCCCCCCCCCAAAAACAGAACATGATTTGATTCCTGCGTAAATCTGTCTTCAAACTGTAACATATTCTTATTGTTTCAGAAACTAAAAGCTTCTGTTTTGTTTCATCTTGATTTAAAGATAAGATATGAATTTATCCCACATATGCGCGTGATGTCCGGTGGATGTGGACCGGACGCGGTATACAATAATAACCTGGTTTATAAATGTATATTGTTAGAACCAATGTTCCGCTGTGTTGGTGGACGCTGCTAAATGTTCCTCTGCTCACCGCGGATGCTTCTCTCTGGGCGGAAACAGTTAACAGCATAATGATCCGGAGTGTGAGGGGGCTGGCTTTAGACGCGCAGAGTGCCAGCGGTGGCACACACACACACGCGCACGCACACACACACATACACACACACTCCTCTACTGTACACTGATGGAGCCGGCAGCCCGCGTCAGTCCCTCTCAGCCCCGCAGGACGCGCTGATCCCCGGACAGGCTGCAGTTGAACACCCGCTCCGGATCAGATGGTGATGCTGAAGTTTGCGCACCACATGCACGATTCTTCCCCGCGATGAAGCTGAATGAATGACGCACGGGCTCCGGACGCGCACGGTTTAAAGGAATCGGGAGAATTACTGACACGCTGCGCGCTTTCTGCACGTTATTGGGAACATTTCTTATTTTTTCTTCTTACTGTGGATGTGAGCGCGGCAGCGGCAGCAGCGGCAGCGGCAGCAGCAGCGGCAGCAGCGGCAGCGGGTTAACCGGGATCCAGTGAGGAGGTGAGTGGCGTTTCAGCTGCCTCAGAATGTGTGTTGAAACCAGCCTCAGTGTGTGTGAGTGTGTGTTAAAATCCAGCCTCAGTGTGTGTGAGTGT